>OVBA01008822.1:0-11716 GCA_900406435.1 Lepidium aucheri | reverse complement strand
ACTTTGGAGAAGTTTGAAGCATTTTCTGGTATTCTCCACGAGAGGGAAGATCGATCAGTCAGCACAAGGATCGATCGATCAGTGCTTTAACAAGGAATATGCGTATGATCTGAAGAACAACTTGGCTTCTGAGAGATCGACTCAATATCCAAAGATCGATCGGTCAACACAAGGATCGATCAATCGATGCCCTTCGAAGAAACCTAATTTCACGATTTTTCAGCTCTTGTTTTGAAACCTATAAATATTCTTTTCCTATTTTATTTTTGGAAGTCATCTTTGAGCTTTTGAAGAATGATTTTTAGAGAATTTTTAGAGTTTGTAAGTTAGGAAGAAGATCTTTTCACACTTGAGAAGAATTTCTGAATCCTATCATTATTTCTTAATGCAATTTCAGTTTCAGTTCATCATGATTTGCTTGGTTCATTGTTCTATGTCTGAGTAGATCTTAGATCGGATTTAGGGGTTCTAGGGTTTTAGAATTCAACTCTTAGGGAACAAATATGATTGATGAATAGAAGATTCTCCTTCTAATACTTGAGTTTAATGCATAGATTAGCTTGATCACCTAGTCGATGATTTTAGGTTGTTAACTTTCCAGAAGTTTGTTAAGAACCAGAACTAGATTAGAAGAGCAATCCCTTCACTACCAACGAGAGTTGATGCTAGGTTGGATTGTGGGTAACTGAACCTAAACGATAAAGCCTATTTATAATCTGAAACCAACGAGAGTTATCTTCAGATTATTAGTAGAGGGGTAGATTCAACGAGAGTTGGTTTATCTTTATTTATGTTCAAGCCGAGAATATGATTAGATTAGTTCCTGAATAGTTTCCCTGACAAGAGTTCTACTTCCCGAATGAATACTTGATATCCGATTGCTTAGGTTATTTGATTACATTCATGTTTAAGCTGTTAGAGTTTATTTCTCTGATTTTGATTGATATAGCTTGCGACTTGATAAAAGTTAAAAGTGTGATCTGGTTCTCTGAGGAATTTGACCCCTAAGTACTATTACGTTTGTTGTGCACTTGTAGTAGGATATAAGGTTAAAACTTGTAATATCAGTGTCCCACCTCCTTTATCTTTCATCTAATCATGCATTGTTGTTTGTGAAGCTATCTCCGCGTTGATCTACTAACCCATGTCACCGGCCTTTCCGCTTTGAAGCAGCTTGGCTAAAACATGAGAGCTTTAGGGATCTTCTTAATAGCTCATGGAATCATGACATCTCCACAAAGAGGGCACTTACTAATCTTCAAGCTATATTAAAGGTGTGAAACCGAGAAGTGTTTGGGTATGTCACACGACGGAAAGATCAACTTCTATCAGACTCACTTTTGGAAGAGGAGAAAGGTTTGATTCTAAGACTCGAGGAAGTGCTAGAACAAGAGGAAATAATTTGGTTTTAAAAGTCAAGGGAAAATGAATAGCTTTAGGAGATAGAAACATGAAATTTTCCATACTTCTACGGTTATTCGACGCCATCAGAATATAGTTGATATGCTGAAGAATGCTCAAGAAGAGTGGGTCTCGGATTCTAACACTTTGGAAAGTATGGAAATAGACTTCTATAAGGAATTATATTCGTGTGGTGATGTTTTTTCCACAGTAGATCATCTTCCATTAGAAGGATTCCATCATCTCTCAGTTCATGATATAACTAAGCTTGATAAGCCGTTTACAACATGTGAGATTAAAGTTGTGGCTTTTGCGATGGGGAAGTTTAAAGCACCAGGTCTTGATGGTTTTTCTCTAGTATTTTATCAAGACTGTTAGGAAATTGTTGGTCTTTCGATTATTCGATTGGTGCTTGGCTTTTTTGCTTTTGGTCACATGCCTGTGAGATTGAATAAAGCTATGTTGGTTCTGATACCTAAGATTGCGAAACCAGAAGTATTATCACAGTTTTGACCTATTAGCCTTTGTAATGTCCTCTTTAAAACCATAACAAAGACGATAGTCACGCGTTTAAAGCATGTTATGACATAGATTATTAGTCCAGCCCAGTCGAGCTTTATCCCTGGAAGGCTTGGTACCGATAATATCTTGATTGTTCAAGAAGCCATTCATAGCATGGGTAGAAAGACAGGAAAAGGGTTTGGATGCTATTGAAGCTTGATCTTGAAAAAGCTTATAATAGAATCAGCTGGGACTTTTTGGAAGAAACATTGAAGGCCGCAGGCTTGTCGGATCAGTGGACCATATGGATTATGCGGGCGGTTGTAAGGTCTGAAATGAGTGTGTTGTGGAATGGGGAAAAAACATCATCGTTTATTCCTGGGCTTGGCCTTCGTCAGGGTGATTCTTTATCTCCATATCTGTTTGTTCTTTGTATGGAAAGGCTATGTCATTTGATTACAGCTGCAGTAGATTCGCATCAATAGAAACCTATGAAAATTGCTTGTGGGTGTCCCTGATTATCACATCTTTGCTTTGCTGATGACTTTCTTCTATTTGCGGAAGCTTCAGTGTCACAAATCAGAGTCATTTGAGACGTTTTGAAGAGGTTTCGTGATGCTTCTGGGCAGAAAGTAAGCTTTGCTAAGTCCAAGATTCTTTTCTCTAAGAATACATCTTGTACGTTGGCTTCCTCAATAACCTTAGAGAGTGGTATTCAACAAAATTGAGACTTGGGAAAATATTAAGGCATGCCGGTAATTCAGAAATGGTTGTCAAAGAACATGTTCTCCGATGTTGTTGAAAAAGTTTCATCTCGCTTTGCGGGATGAAAGAGTAAATGTCTCAGTTTTGCAGGGAGGGTGACGCTAACGGAGTCGGTGCTGAACTCAATCCCAGTTTATGTCATGAGTACGATTCAACTTCTAACTTTGACTACTTTAGAGCTTGACAAACTCTCTAGGAACTTTATCTGAGGGAGCACTCAGGAGAGGAGGAAGCAACACCTTGTCAACTGGAAGAGAGTGTGTAGACCGAAAAAGGAGGGAGGCCTTGGTATTCGATCTACTAAGAATATGGATCTCACCCTTCTTTTAAAAATAGGTTGAAGATTACTCAAAAACCCGATTGGCTTATGGGCTGCCTTGCTTTAAGGGGAGTATAATGTTACATATATAAGAGATGAGAAGTGGTTGGTACCGAATGGACGTAGCTCATCAATATGGTGCAACATTCTTTCGCGCATGCAACAAGTGGTAATCCCAGGTCTAATAGGCTAGTTCACGATGGGAAGGAAGCTCATTTTTGGACCGATTGCTGGCTTCAAGATGAGCCTCTACTAGGCTCGGAATCACAAAGACACTTAGTAATTAATATCGATGTTAGGGTATGTGAGTTCTGGTGTGAGGGACAAGGTTGGAGAATGAACTCCCTTTCATCAATTTTATTAGATACGGATCAGCTGAGACTCAGGTCTAGAGTTGTTGACAATATCTCAAGTGCTCGGGATAGGATGATTTGGGGTCACACGAATAATGGTTCCTTCTCGGTGAGTTCCGCGTATGCCTCTATATCCTATGACGCAACACCAAGAGTTAACATGGGGTTATTCTATGCTCGTCTTTGGAAGCTTAAAGTCCTTGAGAGAGTAAAAACTTTTCTATGTTTGGGGGTTCATCAAGTATTAATGACTAACTCGGAGCGTCAGCGATGCCACCTGAGTAACACGATGGTCTATCCGGTATGCGAATTAGGGAATGAAACAATTCTGCATGTGCTGCGAGATTGTCAAGCAATGACAAGCATTTGGAGACGTTTGGTCCCGAGTAATATGCTTCATGAATTCTTTAATATGTCCTTGTTGGAATGGCTCTTCAGGAACATTGGGGATCATCGACTAGTGCATGAAGGACAATGGAATACAATGTTCTCCTTGTCAATATGGTGGGCATGGAAATGGAGATGCTATAATGTTTTTGGCTCCACATTTTCTTGGAGGGATAGAGTTCGGTTTCTCAAAGATCTTACTAATGAGGTCACACAAGCAAATGTTTCACTCACACATGAGAAAAATCAGATGATTCCAAAGACCTTAAGTAACATTCATTGGGTTAAACCAGAAGTAGGATGGGTGAAAATTAATACGGATAGTGTAGTCTATGGACAGCAAAGTCTAGCTATGTCGGGGGGTGTGCTGAGAGACAACCATGGGGAGTGGTTAAAAGGATTCGCGTTGAACATAGGGGTGTGCTCGATCCCATTAATGGAACTTTGGGGATCGTACTATAGGCTTCTCATTGCATGGGAAAGTAACTATTGACGAATTGAGTTATAGATTGACTTAGAATCGATAGTTAACATTCTTAAGACATGGGTCAATAAACTTCATCCCCTCTCTTTCCTAACATGCCTGTGCTATGGCTTACTAACAAGGGACTGAATAATCCGAATTAAGCACGTCTATAGGAAAGCTAACCGCCTTGCAGATGGGTTAGCTAACCATGCATTTTCTTTATCTCTTCGTTTATATTTGTTTGATTATCCACCAGATGAGGTGTTGTCGTTGCTTACAGATGATACTAACGGGGTTACGTTCTCGAGACATATTGTTATTTGATTATGTTATTTTACCTTGAAATAAATATTATTAAGGGTCTTGTGTCCTTTGGTCAACCAAAAAAAAGAAAATACACTATATTTCAATAGTTAATTTTGTCCATAGTGGATAAAATTAATTGATAATATATGTACTCAGCAATAAACATCTTTTTCTCTCTCGTGTAAACCCTAGCGATGCTCTTGTCAAAAGCCTCTCCTCCTTGCTATGGGAACGGCGATCGGTGACTCCTTTAGCCTTGCCGCCGTTCTTTTCTTTTCTTTCCTTTTCCCATCCCATCAACGCCTCTAGATGGTGTAAACGGCAACGACTTCCGAGATTAGAGTTTTCCGGTGAACTTCTTCTTCCTCCACACTCTTCTCCGGTGTTTCTTTTACGTCAGGTCGAGTTTATGTTTCAGGATCTCGTTGAATGGGTGAAGGCATAGTCGTCTCTGTAGGTGATGGTCTTTATCTGAGATGGGAAGCTCCACCGTCGGTATGCTGCTGAGAGTTTGTCCGTTTAATTCTTTCATCTCTCTGACTATTTGCTCCTCCTTAGTTTGTGTTGGTTGGGTCTATTTGGTTAGCTCTTGGTTAAGCCTCGTTTAGGGTCTAGATTATGTTTTGTGGTTTAGTTCCCGTTTGCTTCTGCCTCTTGTTGTTCGTTTGGTTTTCTTTGGATTCGATCGGTTTCTAAGTAGTTTAGGCTTGGATTCTCCGGACTGGGACTTGGTTTGCTCCTTGTTCGTACTCTAAAGACCTGATCAAGATCTGGTCTTTGTTGGGCTCTATTATGGTCACATTAGGTCGATTATGTTTCGGCTTTGCCCTGGGTGTTGAGAGTCTTGTCTTCATCTATTCTGCCATTAGTTTGTCTCAGTCTCACCTTCAGCTTTGCTTGGCTTCTTTCTGTGGTTTCGTGCAGCTTTGATCCTTGGATTCTCTCGTCGGTTTAGCCGCTCTGGTTTCAATTCTGAGGTACTCTTGTTCGTCATAGGAAGCTCCGTCATCAGTTGATGACTCCTGCCTCTTCTGTTAGTTTTGATCTTCGAGTCCATGGTAGTAGTATTTCGGGTTTTATTCTCAAGTGTACCGGTCTAGTCCGCTTTCGGAGTTTTATTTTGATCTCCCTCTTTTGGGCTCTTGTTTTTGGAGAGATTTCGTCTCCTGCTGGCTGTTTGTATTAAAACTGTATCCCACCTTATTTGTAGTTAATGGAATCTTAAGATGACAAAAAAAAAATGTATTTAGCAATTTTCTGGTGCATATACATATGTTGTCTACGGTAGACATATATATGATTTACCATAAATATAACATACATTTATGTCCACAATGGATATTTATACCGTCTATGACAATGATATTGCAATTAAATGTTATAGAAAATAGTTTCTCAAAATTTGAAACATGAAATGTGTCATCTTTGATAAGATAAAAAAATGGACATTTTCCCATATTAAAAACATAAAAGAACATTTTGAGTTATATTCAAAAAATTTATATATAAAAGGGTAAAATGGATATAACAAAAAAAAATTTCCTCTGAAAGTCATTATCATTAGAGAATCCTATACACTAAGATCCTTATGGCAAGAAGACAAGTTTAATAGAATCTTAAAACAAAATAAAGCTTCATTTCGTCTCCTTTCTGTTTCATCATACATACAGAAATGGTTGCTGTGAATTTGAACACCTCATGTTCCTATCTCTTCTTCACATTCATTATCATTTTCCTTCTTCACAGATTCTCCAGGTTCTCTAGCCGCAACGGTCTTCCTCCAGGACCTCGAGAACTTCCCATTCTCGGTCATATGCATCTCCTCTGGTCAAGCCTCCCTCGTTCTCTACAAGCCTTGGCTCACACGTACGGTCCTCTCATCAACATTCGCATGGGATCATTACGAGTCTTCGTTGTCTCAGACTCTGAAACAGCTAAGCTAATTCTCAAGACACATGACCTTGATTTCGCTTCAAAGTTCGTGTTTGGTCCGAGACAGTTCAATGTTTACAAAGGAGCAGAGTTCTTCAACGCACCTTATGGACCTTATTGGAAGTTCATGAAGAAGCTATGCATGACTAAGCTATTTTCAGGTTTTCAGCTGGATCGATTTGTTGATATAAGAGAAGAAGAAACATTACTGTTACTGAGATCTCTAGTTGAGAGGTCGAGAAATGGCGAAGCATGTGATCTCAGTTTAGAGTTCACGGTTTTGACCACAAAGATACTTTCAAAGATGATTATGGGAAAACGTTGTCGCCAAAACTCGGATCTTCCCTTCGAAATCAGGAAGATTGTGAGGAATATACTGGCTTGTGCCACAAAGTTCGGGTTCATGGAGCTATATGGACCATTGCGGGACCTGGATGTGTTTGGGAATGGTAAGAGGCTAAGATCCTCCATTTGGAGGTACGACGAGATGGTTGAGAAAATACTAAAGGAATATGAAAACGATAAGAGCAACAATAATGATATCGAAGGAGAGAATGATAAAGATATCGTTGATATCTTGTTGGATACGTATAATGATCCAAATGCTGAACTCAAATTGACTATGAATAAGATCAAATTCTATATCCTTGTAAGATTCTTTCATCAGTTTACCTTAACTTCATTAGAATTTGCCTCTTCAAAACTGTTTGCTGATTCATTTGCAGGAGTTGTTCATGGCGAGCCTAGACACGACTTCTGCAGCTTTACAATGGACAATGACAGAGTTAATCAACAATCAAGATATCTTGACAAAGATCAGAGACGAGATCAAGTCAACTTTACGGAAGAAAAACCGGTTAATCAAAGAATCAGACTTGCAGAATCTTCCTTATCTGCAGGCAGCTATCAAAGAGACATTGAGACTTCATCCAGTGTCACCATTACTACGCAGAGAAAGCAACAGAGACATGAAAATCAATGGATACGATGTAAAATCTGGGACAAAGATCTTCATCAATGCTTACGGGATAATGCGTGATCCAACTACATACAAAGATCCTGAAAAGTTTGTGCCTGAGAGGTTTCTTGTGGTGGAACAAAATACACAGAGTTCCCAACAGAATATGTTAGAACTAAAAGGTCAAGATGTAAACTATCTTGCGTTTGGTAGCGGAAGACGAGGATGTCTTGGAGCTTCTCACGCTTCTCTGGTACTGAGTCTTACAATCGGTTCTCTTGTGCAGTGTTTTAACTGGACCATGAAAGGAGATGAAGACAAAATCAAAATCAAATTACCTACTGGCCTTGCGGCTTCTGGGACTGCAGGAGGAAGTTCACTTATATGTTCTCCTGAATTATGTTTTGATCCATTTGGAGATCAAACTATGTATATTTCTGCAGATAGACATGATTAAATACTTGGATACAATAAATTGTGTTCTGCTTTTTCACCTGCTCTGCTTTTCTCCTACTCTGTTTCATATGCTTCAGACTTTCGATGATTAAATAAATTTCCTAACCTTGTATAATCAAATATCCTTTCTTAATACTCTCACGAGCTTTAAATCTTACAATCAGTAATTATTTACCTTGATTCTAATCTAACTCACAAAAGAGACAGAAACAGCTGAAAATGGCGTGTGAACGTAGACAATGAAAACATTTTTCTTTTGTCAAAAGATAATGAAAGCTTAACAACACTCACATACATTCGTATATTAAATTTTTGTTTAGAAAGCAACAGAGAATAAAATAACATAAAACAGGATAAACACAGAGATTATACCCTCACAAAAGAGACAAAAACAGAACAAAGACAACAAGAGAAAAGAAGAATCCTAAGCTTAGTTTAACCTTTGATTCCATAATGAGTCATATGTCTTTGCTCCCATCATATAAAATCATCTTTACTCGATCTCATAGAAACACACAAACCAAAATGGTCGATTTACAATACTTCTCCGCAATCATCCTTTTGTGCCTCGGAATCAGATTCTTTATCCAAGGTATTAGCAATATAATACACAACAAACTACCACTTCCACCAAGCCCAACAGCTTTACCTATCATTGGTCACATGCACCTCCTTGGTCCCATAGCTCACCAAACACTTGACAAGCTCTCAATTCGATATGGACCTTTGATGTATCTTTCCATTGGCTCCATTCCCAATCTTATTGTCTCATCGGCCAAGATGGCTATTGAGATTCTCAAATACAATGAGCTCAACTTTTTGAACCGTCCAAAAATACAAAACATTGACTACCTTACTTATGGCTCATCCGATTTCTTCTCAGCGCCTTATGGGCTTCACTGGAAGTTCAAGAAGAGAATCTGTATGGAGGAGCTCTTCAGCAGCAGAGCATTAGATGGTTTTGTTTCTGTGAGAAGTGAGGAATTGAGGAAGCTTCTGATACGTATTCTGAAGAAAGCAGAAGCAGAAGAGAGTGTTAATTTCGGGGAACATCTAAAGGAATTGACGAGTAGCATCATAAGGAGAATGATGTTTAGAGAAAGACAGTCGGATAGTGACGGTAGCGGAAGAAAAGATGAAGTTATAAAAATGGTGGCGGAGTTGAATGAATTGGCTGGGGTTTTCAACGTTTCTGAAACGTTTTGGTTCTTGAGAAGGCTTGACTTGCAAGGAAATAAGAAGAGGCTTCAGAATGCTAGAGACAGATATGATGTGATCATAGAGAGAATAATGAAAGAGCATGAGTCTAGTAAAAAGAAAGGTGCAGGAGCAAGGAACATGTTAGACATTTTGCTTGAAATATATGAAGATAAAAACGCAGAGATAAAGCTGACAAGAGAAAACATTAAGGCCTTCATCATGGTAATTCTCTTCTCAAGTCCCACCCCTAACATTTATGTTAATTTTCAGAGGATCTCAGATATGATTCATTGTTATGCAGAACATTTATGGAGGTGGAACAGATACATCTGCAATAACAGTAGAGTGGGCTCTATCAGAGCTGATAAACCATCCAGAGATCATGAAGAAAGCACAACAAGAGATAGATCAAGTGGTGGGAAACAAAAGAGTAGTTGAGGAATCAGATTTGTGCAATCTCGTTTACATACAAGCCATTGTGAAGGAGACAATGAGGTTACATCCTGGAGGACCAATATTTGTGAGAGAATCTGATGAAGAGTGTGCAGTGGCTGGATTTAGAATCCCTGCAAAAACGAGAGTGATATTCAACGTTTGGGCGATTGGGAGAGATCCAAATCAATGGGAAGATCCATTAGAGTTCAGGCCTGAGAGGTTTGAAGGCACTGAATGGAAGGTCATGAGTGAGAAGATGATGTCTTTTGGAGCTGGGAGAAGAAGCTGTCCAGGAGAGAAAATGGTGTTTAGATTCGTTCCAATAGTTTTAGCTGCTATAATACAGTGTTTTGAGTTGAAAGTAAAGGGAAGTGTTGAGATGAATGAAGGAACTGGATTATCTCTGCCAAGAGCTAATCCTTTGGTGTGTGGTCCTGTTGCTAGAGAGGCTATACAATCATTATCTCTACTTGAACCAAAGGTCAACTTCTAGCTAATGGCTTTAGAAGATGAAAATGAATAAGAAAGAAAACATTTTACCACACTTTTTAAAACTTAGTCGCTAATAATATTGGTTGTAACATACAAAGAATGTGAAGCATCAAACTGAACCAATATCATGAATTATCCGCTTGATACTTGAGATCCAATAGTAGAGCAGAGATTAATTAATGATGAGAATGCAGCTTCTTAACCTCTGTATCATCTTCTTCGTTGTCTCTTTCCCAAGCTCTAAAAGCTGTTCCTCAAATGATAAAATTACCCTCCTCAAGATAATGAGATCCTTAAACAACCCTAAAATTCTCGATTCTTGGGACCCACGTACCGACTGCTGCACCAACTGGATCGGCGTCGAGTGCACCCACCGCCGTATCACCGGTCTCACCATAGCCAACGGAAATGTCTCCGGTGAGATATCGGAGGATATCGGCGACCTCCGTGACCTCGTTATACTAGATTGGAGCAGCCTCTATAATCTCAGTGGAACCATTCCACGTTCCATCATCAAGCTAAAGAAATTAAATTTCTTCCGGTTTAGAATAACCGAACTCTCTGGTCCAATCCCGGAATACATTAGCGAGCTTCAGAATGTAACCTTCTTAGACCTCTCATTTAATCGGTTCAACGGTTCAATACCCGGTTCGATTTCGATTATGCCAAAGCTTGAGGTTATACAGCTCAATCACAATAAATTAACCGGTTCTATACCGGAATCTTTCGGTTCCTTTGTAGGAAAGGTCCCAGATCTCTACTTGGGCAATAATCACCTCTCAGGTAATAATTTGTTTGCCTAATGTTGTTTATAATAACAATAATCATAAGTTGATATGTGATTGCAATGCAGGAAAAATACCAAAGTCATTATCCAAATCAGACTTCAACACTGTGAGTTTGTCAGGAAACAAATTCAGTGGAGATGCTTCTATGTTCTTTGGACATAACAAAACAACTGTAAAACTGGACTTGTCTAATAACGACTTCCACTTTGATCTCTCAGAGGTAAAATTCTCTAAGAACTTGGTGTCACTTGACCTTAGCCACAACCGTATTTACGGAGAACTTCCTCTGGAGCTGAACAATCTCCGACTTGACCATTTCAACGTAAGTTTTAACCGTCTTTGTGGTAACATCCTACAAGGTGGTCTGCTTCAGAGATTCGAGGTCTATGAATTCTCCAACAACCTCTGCCTTTGCGGTGCACCGCTAGAACGTTGTTAGCTGATAGACTAAATACGTTTTGAAAATGTGCTATAATTTTATCAAATGCATGTTTAGTTCATGCTTTTATTAATGATTCGGAATCAAGATACATCTGTCTTTAAGACTTGATTGACTATTTGGAACTTGTTCACTTGCAACTCGGAAGAGGAGCACCATACAAACATTCGTTGTGAAGATAAGAATAACTATGAAGATTCTCTCCTTTGGGGATGGGTCCACACAGTCTGTTATAGCTTACATTGAACTTCTGAAATTCTGATTTGCTCCATTCAACTTCCAGCTTGATATGATCCTAATGGTGGTTAGGATCATGCCGAATCACACTCAAGCTGTATAGGACGAAACCCCGGCGCCTTTGNGTTGAAAAGGCGCGTCTCAGGGATTTTTGGAATTGAAATTCCGGTGGCTATGGATGTCGTGAAGCAAAGCCACGGTGAGGATAGACCAAAGGTAACACGGCGAAACTGGTGGAAGTGGTTTCGGTGGCAGCGGAATGGTCGGAAGTTGAAGGGTCG
>OVBA01008821.1:0-11718 GCA_900406435.1 Lepidium aucheri | reverse complement strand
ATCAATATACCCGAAATTAAATGGGTTCAAAAGTTCGGGTCGGTTTCGGGTCGGATTTCGGGTTTCGGGTATTATGCCCAGGACTAGTCATGATCTTGTGTTTGTTTTTTTTTGTTTTTTGATTTTGGTAAAAATGTTAAAGATAATATACCATCTTCTCTTTGTTTATCAGTTAAAAGATTATGTTATTGAATCTAAAAATATAGAATAAGAAAGTTATTGAATTGAAGGTTTTAAAAAAAAATTACGTGAAGGATTCTAAAATATTTGAGAAAAAAATGTGGATTTTATTTATACTGATTTTATATTATAAATATTTCTTTTGTCAACACTGAACAATAACGGTCAAATCCATAGCCAATTTTTTTTGTATAATATAGACGGAAAAATTCGATCCCAAAATATACAAATACGTTTGTCTTGAGTTGACTTACCATTTATCACTAGACTAAAAACTATTTGAACCTACCTTTATACTGATTACAGATTACAAACTTAAAATCTAAATAACAAAGAATCAATAAATAACAGCAGACTTTAATATATATATATTTATATCTTTAATTTGGATTATAATGTATTTCAAATAAATATATATTCAATTAACAACAGATTTTATTGTATGTCGCCTAATACATAATTAAGTAGTACTTGATTTCCAAGACTCAAGAAAAATAGTACTGAATTTATTAGATTGTAAAACACATCAAATTACAATATTCAAAAGATAAAACGTAGTTGATTTGGTTAATTTTACTTAGAAGCATAACTACTAAAAGATCTTTTGTAAAATTTCTTGTTATATTTAGCCGATTATATAAATAAAACCTTATTAAAAAATCTGTATCTAAACCTCAATAAAAAAAACTAAATATTTTACAAATTAAAATCTTCCAACACATAAACACAAAGATTGATTTGAAACGAGTCGGTATCACACGAGTTGGTCGGGAGGATAAAAAAAATTAATCAAAAATTGACATAATCAGATTAATAAATCATCCAAATCAATAGATCCACTAATAAATCGCCACGTCAGATAGCCGGTGCTTGTTTTCGAACCGGCTTTTGATAGATGACAAATTTAAAAGTTGACCAAACCTCAAGTGTTTTGTATCTTACGTGGCATCTTCTGATACGTTCTTATAAATAGTAGCCGTACGTTTCTCTTCTCCTCCAGAAGAACATTTCTCTAGACGTGGCGTGTACTGATTGGTTGCGTGTTTCTAATCTACCGTGAACTTTATCACAGACGATAATTGTTTGTTTTCGAACTTTTTGATTACACGATATATAAAAAAGACGAGCTTTCTCTGTTTATCACTTGCTTTCTCTCTCTTTCCTCCTTTTTCGCAATTCCTCGATTTTTTCTTTTAAATTCATTCTCTTTTCTTGACTTTCCGTGTTGGGTTTTATCTAAGGGTTCTGATTTTTCGAGGAAGAAGGATTAAGGAGGAAGATAAAGTTTAAAGGACTAAGCGAATTGCTGTTTTCTTCTCCAGTTTTCTTGATTTCTCGATGAATTGTTTCGGAGGTAGTCAGAAATCGAGTAAACGATCGGAGACTAACAAAGAGCAAAACAAAAATAAGAAAACTGTCGGTGGTACGAGCGTTGCTAAGAGAGATGATCAGATTCAAACAAGTTCAGGTATTGAGTGATGACTATCGAAGTATCTTTAAATTTCTTTCTTTTGCATAAAAAGTTTGTTGAATTGTTTGGATCGGATTTCTTACGTTTTGTTTTTATGTATCTGTTACATTGGAAGAGTCAATTTATGGTGAATTTATACGGTTTTTCTCGGAGAATTTTGATGCATGTGTACTATTTCACCATTTTAGTGATGTTAGGTTTTTGATCGAGTTAGGTTTTGTCTTCTCATGGAGGGGACAAAACTGGATTATTATTTTCTTTTGGTATTCGAATCTTTGGTTTGTTTTCTTGCCTTATCTGTTTTGGATTAAGTCACATGATTCTATTTATCTGAATCGTTCCATGTGTGTTGTAGATTCTACAAAAGTTAGTCCATATCGAGATGTGAAGAATGAAGGAGTTGGTAAAGTGGATCAGTTATCTTTAGACGTGAAGAAATTGAATTTGAATGACCAAGTTACTGGGAACAAAGCAGAGACTTTTACCTTTCAAGAACTTAAAGATGCAACTGGAAACTTTAGAATGGATTGTTTTCTAGGTGAAGGAGGTTTTGGAAAAGTTTACAAGGGAACTATAGAGAAATTGAATCAGGTATTGTGAAAAAAGATTCTTGTCTTTCTGATCAGTTGGCTGTGATTGTGAGTTTTTGAACGATATGGCGAAAATTGGTTCTGCTAGGTTGTTGCAATCAAGCAACTTGACCGTAATGGGGTTCAAGGAATCAGGGAGTTTGTGGTTGAGGTGTTGACATTAAGTCTTGCTGACCATCCTAATTTGGTGAAGCTTATGGGGTTTTGTGCTGAAGGTGATCAGAGACTATTGGTCTACGAGTACATGCCGTTAGGATCTCTTGAAGATCATTTACATGGTATGTTGTAAACTCAACTTTGTTGCTCTCCTTATTCTTTGTTTATATAGTAAAAAGAGTATGTTTTCTAGTACAACCGAAGGATCATGGTATGTCATGGACTCTGTTAATTGAGGGTTTGATTAAAGGATTTGGTGAATCCCTAGCTGGCAAAAACCTATCTTTGCCTCTGTATACTTTGTCACTCAACTATCCTTAATTCTCAAACCTCGTACTTGCTCTCTCTGGATTTAACTTGTAAAGTTGTTTTTGATTGTTTCTAGATCTTCCTGCTGGTAGAAAACCTCTTGATTGGAACACCAGGATGAAGATAGCAGCTGGTGCAGCAAGAGGTTTAGAGTATCTGCATGATAGAATGAAGCCTCCTGTGATCTACCGAGACCTTAAATGTTCGAATATCTTGCTTGGTGAAGACTATCAGCCAAAACTATCTGATTTCGGGTTGGCTAAAGTTGGACCAAGCGGGGATAAAACTCACGTCTCCACAAGGGTTATGGGAACATATGGATACTGTGCTCCTGACTACGCTATGACGGGTCAGCTCACATTCAAATCTGATATATACAGTTTTGGAGTAGTTCTTCTTGAGCTTATCACTGGAAGGAAAGCGATTGACAGCACAAAAGGGCTTAGAGATCAGAATCTAGTCGGATGGGTATGTTATGTCTCTTGGCAGTGTCTTCTCATAACAGTCTTTTCTGAAACTAGACTCATTTTGTTTTACTCTTCTTTTTTTTTGTCTAACAGGCACGACCATTGTTCAAAGACAGAAGGAACTTCCCCAAAATGGTAGACCCATTGCTACAAGGACAATACCCAGTAAGAGGACTGTACCAAGCACTTGCAATATCAGCAATGTGTGTTCAAGAGCAGCCAGGCATGAGGCCAGTTGTATCAGATGTAGTATTGGCTCTCAACTTCTTAGCCTCTTCGAAATACGATCCAAATAGCCCTAGCAGCAGCAGCAGGAAGAACTCTTCTTTTCACAAAGATAGAGATGATAATGAGAAAAGACCAGACCTCGTCAAGGAAACTGAATCTGAAGAGTCTTCATCATAGGAGAGATTCAGTAAGAAAATGATAACACATAAAATCCTAGTTTTGGCTTCACATATTAAAAAACAGATCAGTTTCATTTATATCATCTCTTGTGGATGTACCATCTTGATAACTCGGCTTCTTTTGTATGTAGAATGTTTCTGTAAAAAAAAAAAAAAAAGACCGACTTGTTTTGAACATATATATACATATATTAAACAAATCAAAAAACATCTTTTGAATATATTTTATATATATCAATTTTCAGATTAAAAAAATCGTAAATACGTTATACTCACATCACATTATGCAAATTTTCCCGCGCAAATCCGTTAGTTAAAGTCGTTATATAACCAAACTTGATCGAAGCAGACTCTCTCACTAATATCTCTCTCTTTAACTGGTTTTAGTGATTCACGAAACAGAAGCTACAAGATACTACAATGGCGGAAAGATCTTACTCTCAGCTCCCAATCTCTTCTTCTCACTTTGGTAGGAGGACGCTAAGCACTCGAAGAGGGGTTTTCCCGGTATCGGAGTATTGGATTCACGCAATTCCGGTGATCGTGTTTCTCTGCTTCTTCATCCTCTGGATTTTCTCTCACTCAGGTTAGTTAATAATTCTCAGGTTCTTAAACCGTTCTCGCTTTGTTTCCCGAGAAAACGGGTCAAGAAGCTTTCTTCTGATATCGAGTAATTTATACAGTGAGCATGAACATGAACGATGGAGAGATAATGTCGATACATCGTCTTGGTAACTCCATTGAAGTGAGAAACGAATCTCATGTCAGTTTAGCGATTCTGGCTTCCTCTGCTGTTTCTCCAACCTCAGGTTTGATCTCTACCAATCAGAATCTGACAACTCGCCACAACGCAACCGATACGTACAATGGAACTCGATTGGAAAACACAACAATCGCCGGCTAATACCTGACCGGAGACAAGTTTCTTCACGGTGCGAATCTTTCAGTCTCTTTTCCGATTTCTTATCATGAACAAAATATAGAATCGTCCAAACAGTGAAATTTCATTCTACAGATTGCTTTATTTTCTTTGTATTTTTTGTGAAATTCAGTTTCAGAGTTTATACCGTAAAGATTGAAATACAAGAATTTTGCATTGAGGATAAATGTTTTTGTGAACAATAAAACTATTCTTTTCTCAAAAAGTTATGCTTAGCCATTGATGGAATGTTATTGCTGAGGATGTTCAAGTTCACTGACCTCTCCATCGGCACAATTTCCGACCCAAATATACATTGTTTTGTTTCTTTGAGTTGGTAACACTCTGCAACAATCTCTTCTCGGTGACTGCAAAATGTTTTCAACAAACCAGATTTATAAACTGAACCGGACATTTAGGCTAATGATAAGTGTTTTAATCGGTTTTAAGTCAAATATTAGTCAAGAGTAACTGGTTTGTTGATAATGAAGAAAGAGAGGATATGGACTACTAACCTTGTGCCATCGGAGGGGATCAGGTCGTTTAAGAACTACCACAGAATCGATCTTTCCAGGCGAATCCATTTTCCATCGACACCTAGGAATCCGTCTTGTCTTGTCTAAGTTGTAGTATCCAATGACTTGGCGACGTTTCTCATCATATTTTGCTGAGTTTACATAGAATACGAATGGTCTTTGGCAAGGATGTCTAGCCACGGGCCTCGTGTTAAAGGCGTAACCAATGTAGTCAGCTTTGCGGAACCAGTTGAGGAATGTTCTTGAAGGCATTTCGAGCTCGCGAGGGGAAATGATGCCTCGGTTTATCTGAACTACGAATCCCCATGAGACCGAGATGGACCAGAATCGGTTTTGGTCATAGCAGATGGATTGTTGGAATACACTAGCTGAGTCAAGTATTGCTGAAGACATCAAGTGCCGGAGAGCATGTGACCGCTTCATCTTAGGGAATATCGGCTGCACCACGTCTATGTGGTGCAGTGACACCAAAGGAGCCACTGGATGTGCACCTAATAGCCCCAACAGGTCTCCATAAACATCGTACTGCATAAACAGAACCATGCCCCCACATTATTCAACGAGTCAAATTAAAGAAATTTAATCCAAATTAGAGATATCCAATCCAAAGGCACCTGGTGAAAGCCTGGCTCTTTGGTGAGAGGTACACCAAGCTCGGTCATGCAAGCTTGGATTCGATCATCACTACCGTAAAGACCAGGGTACCTCTGGATGCAACGATCCTGCATCCTCGAGAGCTCGAGAGCTAAAGGATAGCTAATAGCGAACCCACCACCTCCAAAAGCCATCGAGTATGAGAAAAATATGTTCTGAACATGAGCCTCTGAGGAGCTACCAACATAGTAAAACTGAGTGTGGTCGTACTTTGAGAGTACGTTAACCACATTGTCCACAAGAAAAACCGTGTCGTCATCTCCCATCACGAACCACCGTACTCCTTCTTTCCTTAGCCGTAACGTCTCTGTCACCACTCTAGATATCCTCACCGCTGCTCTGTCTCCAACCGGATGTGTGTATCTAGGTAACACCAAACATCTGAGTTTAGGTTTCTTCTCGAACACGTCAAGAATATAGAATGTGTTAGGTACCTGAAACGTGAAGTGTCTTGGGAGATTCTGATTTCTGGAAGAGGTTCGTTTCGGTAAGTTCTAACTCTCTTGTCGATCCAGACAACGCCACGTGTCACATTAGGTCGCCACCATGATTTGATGTACTCCTTCCTCGTCTCCCACAGAACAGAAGACGCTGCTATCCCGAAAACGACGTGATCTAACGTCGTGTTGAACATCCTTGGTCGCTGCGGGTAAAGAGCAGGTACACGAGGAGGCACATCATCGTCTTCTTCTTCTTCCTCGGGAGAAACAGATGAAGAGTTTGTTTGGTTAACAAGGGACATGTGACTATACGTAGACGAAGATATACCACAGTTCTTGCTTCCCCCGCCTCCTCTGGTGGTGGAGATGAGAAGCAAAGGGAGGAAGAAGAGGAAGATGAAGATCCATGGCAGAGGAGATCGGAGGAAGCTCAGATGAGTGATCCTTGAACTATTGTTGCTGCTGTTTTGGGTCAAGTTTCTTGGGTGATGATGATCTTCTAGAAGTCTGTTCTTAGGGTTGCTCAGACTGGTGTTAGAGCTTCCACTGTTTCCCATGGTGGATGGGAAGAGAATAGATGAATGAATACTACTTTGTTTATTTTGCCAAATCACATTTTGTTACATCAGTTTTTAGGGGAAAAAACGAATGTTTCGATAGTAACAAAGCTATATTTGGCTAACGAGAAGAGGTCTTCCTAATTTTACTGCAAGAACATGACCAAGAAAAACCAAGTGTTCTCACATTCAACACTTTCAACATTTAACCAGGTTAATACAATCATTAAAGCAAGTCAAAAATTTGGATCTTTCTCTACGCAACCAAAACTAGTGCATTGAAGTGGCAAAAGGAACCACTGCTGTATATCATAATCAGTGCCTTGTCTGCAAAAAATGAACAATCCATTGTCAAAACACAGAAGAATTTGAAAATAAATGATTCATAAATTCTTTAGAATACTTAAAAAAGACCACAAATAAGAATGATTTACCTTTCGTTTCTTAAATTTTCCTCCCCTTCTTGCTGGTTGTTCACCATCTTCATCCAAGAACTTGATTTCGTCGTAAAAGTTCTCGGTTAGTCCAAGCAACCTGATTCAGTTGAACATGAGTGTATATCATCACATAAAGACCAAATATCAGACACTTCAGTTTCTAATCAAAGCAAAACGTACCCGCTGCTTGTTTTCAAGCGCTTCTCTCTCTTCTTATCTTCTTTAGTTCGAGGTGCCCGGACAAAGAGATCTTCTTCTGCCTTTTGCTGCCTTTCATACTGTGCTATGAACCTCTTCTGCTCCCTGCTCTCAGCTCCATAAAATTCTCTGATCTGTTTATATTCATTAACCCATTTAGTCCAAACATCATATTAATTGCAATCCGTATCAACTGCAAAAGTAATATTCTTCCAACCCACCTCTTCAGGCTTATCCTCAAGCTCATCCAGCACATCTTTCATGTATGTATCTTCAGCAGTTCGTCGTAAAAAGTGTTTCTCTTTTCTGGCAGCATCTCTTTCCTGTTTTGACGTCTTATCATCCATAGACATAGGAGCAAATTTCGGGGGTCTATAAACACCATCATCCTACATTTACACAGTCCCACGATTAAATAAAAATGAACATGGAACATATTTCTTCACAAGTGTGGGGAGAATAAGAACTACCTCTACGTCATCCTCATTTCTGTCAACAAGTAAATCTGGATTCGGCTTATAATTTGAAAGATCTTCAGACTTTTGGGCTGTGCCCGATTTTTTTCCCTCAGAATGAGCTAGCTCTGTCACAGACCCACCAGCTGTGGTGAGCTTCTGAATCTGGTACTGAAGTTTTTTGTCTATTGGACGAATCTACACAAAAGAAAAACGAGCTAAATATTACTCTATGTCTTGATGATCCATATAACGCGTACAAACGACAAAGATGCAAACCTTCTCCAGAAACATTCTTATCTCTACAAGGCTCCTTACAACAGGATGGCCATCAATAGAGAATCCTTTTGCTTTTCTTAGCAGATAATAAACAAGACACTGGCAATAACTTAGAAGTAAAAGATGCTTGGCCTCAAGATAACTTATCCCATCCCCTGTCGGAAAACTGTTTGCTTTTACCTATGATTTGCAGAATTAAGAAAGTCAGGATGCCGTAAAAAACCCATTATGTGTCTTAATGATAATGGCAGATGCAGTCTACAGACAATAATTTTACATATTTAACATTTAAGTAATCAATTATAGTTATACCATACTTCATACCTTTTCAGTCAGAGCCTCCACTTTGATCCTAACCACATCAAGGCCTTCCTTCATTTCTCTTAACACTGATGCTAGTTGTGGAGCTTCTCTGAGATAATTACAATAATAAAATGAGACTAGTCAAAAGCTGAGGAATATCTGAACATACAAGTTTTTGAAACTGCTTTTTGTGTGGCAAAAACAGAGAATTTGTAATCTTAAGCATAACTCACATCTTTATCCTTCCGACAAGGCCCGGTTTTGTGATTTCTTCCATGATGATTATTCAAATAGCAGAAGATAAGCTGCAAAAAGAAACTAATCTATATGTTCAGAGACAAGCCTTTTCATAACAATCAAAACCATCACATAAACAAATAAACTAAACCCTAGGTAACAATATAATTACATTCCGTGTTTCAATAGTTAAAACAAACTAGTACTGGAGAGAGCTGGAGAAGATAGCTGCATACCAAACTGATTTCGAAAGAAAAAGTTCATATCAATCAAAAGCCCATATGCAGATAACCCAGAAACAAATAATCAAGAAATATATCGATTGAAATATATGATAAATCCTATATGCGTTTGTTTATTAGCGTCAAATAAAAACAGAGGAACTTGAGAGAAACTAACAAAGTAATAGAGAACTTACTTTTACAATTGAAACCACGAAGAAGATGCAGAAGCTTCTTCGCTTAGCAGGAGACTGTCGAGATTCGAAACGAAGATGGAGAGAGAGAGAGAGAGAGAGAGAGAGAGAGAGAGAGATTAGGTTTTATAACATAAACTGAACCAGATAGTTCGGTTATTTAATCGGTTCTTAAATAATACCTAAACCGAACCAATATCTGTGAATTTGAGGGAAATAATCCATACGGTTATTTTNCACACAAGAACTTGAGAAGAATCAAGAAGTGAATATTCAGTATATCCGATCAACAGACAATGCATCAGATTTGTTCACGAAGGCGCTTCCTACTACAACATTCAGAAAACATGTTCACAATATCGGGATGCGCCAACTACGAAGTTTATGACATTCATCATTTTCAGGGGGAGATTATGTCATTGTACTCTTTTTCCCTCATCATAGTTTTTATCCCACTAAGTTTTTAATGAGGTAGTGCATAATATATAATTAAAGATAAGTAATTAAGGGGAAGTCTTATAAACATATAGGTAATAATAACATATATACTAGTGATAATAATTAATTATCTTAAAATATCTATAATATTTTAATATATTTTATGTAGTATATATATATATATATTGTGATTCACTTGCAGAACACAATTTTCTACTCGTGTAACAAAAGGAAAGAATTCACTCTTACCCGCTCATTCTCTCTCCCTTCTCCCTTTATCATCTTACATATATTATATTTAAGTCTTTTTTATAACAATTCTGAGTTATTCTCAATCGGAAACGTAACCAAACACCCAATTCGGTTCGATTTTATTGGACCGAGTATTATGCTAGGTCTAATCCCAACGGTTCGACAGCTAAAAAGCATTTTGCTAAATCAGTAATGCAAGTTGTTTATTTTGAAGTTTAAAAGGAAGTCCAGTAATTAGATCATGATTTGTTACGTGGTATGTTCTTCGGAATTGAGATTCTCCTCTGATCTCAATCGGAGTTAATGAAACATTGAGCTTCTACACGATTTCTTCTTTGAACAGTGGAAGAAACCAATCATTTTATTTGCTCGAAGATGGATTATGTTCCAAGACAAAAGCTATGAATCACAGATATGTGAAAACAGATACCGACCAAACAATTTCTACTGCCAGATACAAGACTCACAATAACTGGACTAGTTCAACAAGACAAAACATACAAAGTCTATTACAGCCTCTTAATAAAACTATGTGTTACTTCTTACTCCCAGTACCTCTGCAATTTGACTCAGAAGTTACTGCATAGTTGCCAGAAGAAGTGCAATGGGTCACATAGCATTTACCATTCTCTTCATCTCTGCTGATCTTCTGGGATCTGCTTCTTCAATCGCTCTCTCGGTCAGCACATGTTTAATGCGGCACATTGATCTCCTCACCTATATAGAGATGCAGAAAAAGTTTGACAGAGTTATTGGAATGATTGATCTCAGCTTTGACAGATCCATAAAATGATTCATATATTTATAAGTGAACTGAGAGTTAAAGTGAGCCTTGTATTACCTTTGGAATGCGCTCAGGGTTTGGAAACTGCATGTTCTGAGCTTGAAGCATCTGACGCTGAGTCATCAACATGTTTTTCTCTTTGAGAAGAACGTACCAGAGCTTTTGAAGATCACCCCAAGACTTGAGTCGCAGCTCTGAAGCTTTCCAACCTCGACCTAACACCAAATGACAACAAATTACCTAAAACCCTGTAACAATTCCTAATCTAACAATCCATTGTTCCAATGATTTCATGGCATAGAGACTGACATGTAAAATTTTCCCAATAGAAGCATAAACAGAGATTCAGAACATAAAGCTCCAATTCATATCAATTTGATGACTTTAGATATACAGTATTTATCAATCTATGAAGAAAATTTCCTATATGAAAATGAGAAAGGAACGCACCATAGACAACGGGTTTATCTTCGTCCTGGCTTCTGTCAAACTCAAAGAACTCTTCGAGAGGGTTTTTAGCTGTTCGAATCGTCGAGGAGGCAGCTGCGGCAGAAGTGGACTCCGATCTCGCCGACGCAACCGCCAAGAATCTCCTTCCAAAAACTCTCGTAAGAAACATAATAATAACAATGCGTGCGACGTTTCAGCTATTCAATCTGACCTACCGAAGATCATCAACAACAAACAATCAGAGAACGAGATTGGGATTACAAAATGATAAAAGTCATACAAAAAGCTCAGAATTCCAAACACCAAAGGAATATTCTACACATCAACCCACATCTCGCGAAGCATAAAAGAGAAGAAGAGAAAACTCACCGGAGAGGAATATGACGGGGACAATCACGGCGACGGAGAATGGAAAACCCTCTAAACGTTTTCTGAGAGTGACAACAGGAAATTAGGACCCAATACAAATCATGGGCCCAGATTTAATTTTCTCTTAATGGCCCAATCAGGGTGGGTAGTTTCTTTATGGCCCAATAAAGTTGAAAACAAAAGCGCAGTCCACGTCATCAATCTATCTAGTTCTTTTAATGAACTAAACATCGTTCGATTTAAATAATCAACGGTTCCTGTGAAAGGCACGCGGATCATCTCTGTTTATATAATACATTCAGTGGTCGAATGTTTCCATCAATTGTCATTCCTCCGATTTATTTTCAGGTATTGTCTTCTTCTTCCTTTAATTCAATCAAAATTGAATCTTACAACTCTTTGTTTTCGCTGTTTA
>OVBA01008820.1:0-11719 GCA_900406435.1 Lepidium aucheri | reverse complement strand
GCAAACTAAAATCAAACATTCTACAAAAACAGTAATATTATATTTTATAAATAATATCATATTTTTCTGTAATATATAATAACAAAAATGCAACAAATGATTTTAAAAATATTATTGTAAAAATTACTAACCTTTTTTCACCCTTGGTATAATTTTGTAGTTATCCTGCATGTTTACAATTTATTCAAAAGTAATAACTTTGTATATTAATAAGTTGTTGATTAAGAAAAAGAAAAAAAAACAAGATTGCAAAGAGAAAAAAAATTATACCTTCGAGAGAGAGAAAGAAGAATGTGGAGTGAGTAATAGTATTTGTTTTGTTTATATAAGCATAATAAACAAAATTTAAAAAAATAAATAAATAAATAAAAAATACAGATTGGGCGTCCTGGGTGTCATAGCCAAGGCTGTGCATGACTTGACTTTTTTCTGCATTTTGTCTCATCTGCAGAATTTTATCTGCATTTATTAGTTTGTTTTTATTGTTTTAATGGTAAAAAGTAGTGCAGATGGTCCCACTTACCATTCTTCTGCATCTCTCCTGTGTTACATTCAAAGCCGAAAACATCGAAGAAGAAGAAGAGGAGAGAGAGAGTAATAAGACAAAAATTTGTTTAAGGAAAACAAGTATTTTAACTTTCACAAATTTATTGTACAGACGTTTGGCATTCCTAAATTTTGTCGTACACAACAAATAAGATAGATATTGCAATATATTATAATATAATTTCTGGATAAGTGATTTTGTAGGGAAATAATAGTCTTGATTTAATGAACAGAAACACTAGGAAAGTAGCCTTAGTCAAAAACTAACATAAAGTTTTAATTTATCAACTGTAATTTCTCTATTTATATACATAAATTGGAAAATTTGCAAACAGAACTCATAAGTATCAAGATTTCACAAAACAAACTGACAAAAAACATAGTTTGTACTAAACCCAACAATAGGTTTTACCACAAACTAAAACCCAATATTTAAAATATTGTAACATAGCTTTTAAAATGCATGCATTGTTTCATTTTTACTTTAAAAAACAAAAACATTGCAAATGAAATCCAAAATTATTGAAATTGCATTCAAAAACTTAACAATTAATTTGTGTTAATGCAAGTAGCCTTTAGCCTAATGACAAGTGGTAAATCTACTAAAGGTAGGTGCACTTGAACATTCCAGGATTTAATTCCATCACCTGCATTATGTAAAAACTTGGCTAATGGACCGGTGAATTGTGATCCATTGTTGACAAAAAAAATTGTGTTAATATCGAATTTTGATACATGAGGATTTATATGTTGTATATTTATTAGAATTGTACAAGATTTGCATACTCCGGAGAAATTTGTATAGTTTTAGTTTGTTTTTTATTTGGTTAGATTCATTATATGGTGTTGCGTTCATTGTCACATTTATTTTTATATGTTTTCTCGTTGGCATTTTAATAAGTAAGAAGAAGATGGAGAAAAGAGAAGAAGAAATTGATTTGTGAATAAAAACTTGACGTCTATTAGCAAAAATAAACTGAGACTAATGTCAGGTTAACATTGACTAAATTCAGTTTAAAATCGGTTAGATCAACAAAACTTTGTATTTAATTTGGAAAATAAGATAGTTTGTAGTTAAATTGATAGATTGTGTAAAGTATATATTTATTTAACTATTTCCGGATTGAGTCTTTTAATAGTATAGAATTTTTGAAAAGGATTAATCTGAAAATGTAGTATCCTATTATAAAATTTCGTAAGTTTGTATATATAGGCCTTGATTAGTAAAACCTAGCGCATAAAGAGAATTTTTAGAAAAGATTAATCTGAAAAGGTAGTATTCTATTATAATGCTCTTTTAGAAGCTAATCATGCTATTTTACTTGAACATTAAAGAGAGTTTAATGCTTTAAATGCTTTATAACTCAATGTTCCTAGATAGAGTTTTTCTTAAACCTAGAATCCTAGAGTATTAAATCTTATAAAAGTATAATTTTACCCTTACTAATTTAATTATTATTTATAAATAATATTGTAAACCTAAACCTAAAATTAAGGTCTCTGATTATGCTACAACACAAAATAGAGACTTAAGCTGCAACACAAAAAGTCAATGTATACTACAAATCAATCTCTCACTTCTTCTTTAGGTCCATAAGGGCATGTTTAATGGTGAGACTATGAGAGTTTCTTAAGAATAAAAAAATATTAAAAAAATGAAAAGAGAAGAGAGAGAGTGAGATGAGTCTCATAAGGAAGAGATTTAAGAGATTCAAGGAAGAGACATTGCACATGTGTCTTCTTTTCATTGGTTTATTTATTTTTTCAGAATTAAAATTTAATTAGAAAAATATATTATATTAAAATATTACATTTTAATTGGTGAGAGACTCAAATTAAGAGTCTCACCATTAAACATGCTCTAAGAATCTCTCACTTCAATGAGACGTAAGATATCAGATCTGTTTCTTCTTCTTTGAACTTTAATCTAAATCGATTATTTATTATATATAATTTTCATGTGTCCCTAAAATCTAATGCTTTTTAAATTCTTCTATTTTCCATTTTTTATATTATTTTTCAGCTTACCTTGAAATATGTCAAATCAAGAAGAAATGGTACAACCAACACCAACTATCAAGGTACAAATATATTTGAATTTTTTTTGTTTGATTCTTCTATTATTTGAAAGTATACATATAATTACTTGTGTAGACAAAGTTTACTTAGACCCATGAGATGAGCCATGAGATGCTAGTGTTAACTAACTGTGAAAATGATAAAAGAATTGGAAAGGTACATATTTTAATGAAGTGGGTCAACAAAATATGCGAGCATGCTTAATTGAAACGGTTTGATTTGGATTGCACTTGGAAAAATACAAATGAGCAATGACTAGTAAGATTAATTCATTAAGGTAAATTTAAATAGATCATGACAATATGCATGTTTGTATTTTTATCTTTTACCAACATATTTGGGGACTTAATTAGTCTTTTAAATGTTGCAGGCATGTCCAGAAAGCTTCAAGAGTTTGTCAGTATCCATTATGCGACATTCCACTCTTTGATAATTTATATATATATATATATATCAAAATTAAAATTTAAGTCAGTGAAGGTTGGAAGCACTATGATGGACCAAGTAAATTACCTCAAAGTATCAAATCTGAAGAAACAGAAGTTGAAGAAATATCATCACCTATTTCTGGGCTTGAAGACAACCTAAAAACACCACAACCACATGTTGATAGTAAGTCTCAAGAGAGATGTAGGAAAGTAAAAACATTTCACAAAAGACCTTACCCAGATTATTGGGATCGTATCGCAAGTACCTTCAAAAATCAAGAGAATTTTTGGTCAGCGAGAAGGAAGACATTTGATTCTTTGAACTTATTCAGTTGTGCTATATGCACTGAAGAACAGCATAAGTTGTCTACATTAGATCATGATGTCGACTTATACTAGGTAGCTCTTGAACTTTTTGCTAAAAATAAGAATCATCATCAGATATTTTCAGTTTACCAATAGAACAACAAAAGATTAAGTATTTAAAAAGGATTACATGAAAAAAGAACTAGGCTATTGCATTTTCTAGTATGATTGTGGTGCCTTTAATTATTGATTGAAATGCAAGAGTTGGAGATTTTATGTGTTTGAATTACTAGACTTGCTTGTTGAATTATTTAAGTTGGAGATTTTACGTTATTTGGATTGGTTTAGAAATTTTCATATTATTCTTAATATGTTGGCATATTATTTTTGATGAATTGACACACATCTTTTACGTTATTAATTAATGTGGTTAACTAGATGTTTTCTTTTTAAGGTATTTGATCCAAATTAATGTGAGGAACATCATTACAGTTATACGCAATTCAAAGTTGGCATATTATATTTTGTATACATGAAAACTAATTGCAATTTATTTATGTATATTGCAGGAGATATTAATGATTTGTAAACAAAATATGGTTGCTATAGTTTGTGTAATGGTCGAGAGTGAACAACAAGATTCACATTATGATAGAAAATTGTGAGACAAGATTGAGGTCACGGATTACATCATAATGCAATTCATTGGTTCAGGTAGAAAATGCTATGAAATCTTACGAATAAATCAAGAAACATATTAAATATTATGTGATCTTTGAAAAATTATTTTAATCTTAAAAGGGTCACATGAATGCACAACAGAAGAGGTTGTGGAAATATCTTTAAAAATACTAGGACATGATGAGGTACAAAAAAAAATTGGTAGCAACATTCAACATAGTCAAGAGACGGTTTACAAAAGATTTATGGAAGTATTAGATGTTGTCCTCTTTCTACCAAATGATATATTAAAGCCTAGCAAAAAGAGTTTCAATAGATTAATTGTGAAACCCAAATTTTGTGGTCCATAAAACCAATAAGAGAAGAATTTAAATTTGAACTTGAGGAAAAAAATATATTAAGAAAAAAGGAAAGTTTTAGCCATCTCCTTTATTTGGTGCCGAGTAAGCTTTTTCGTCTTTTTCTATCTGCAAATTTGAGCGCCGAAGTCACACTTTGTGTTCTGAAAATTATAAAGTTAATTATCAAAGTTTCAAACTCGTAAGAAATCCAGGTTAAACAGGCTAGTTTCGGGGGATATAACTTTTGATTTATTGATCTGTTGATCAAGACTTTCATATTTTTAGAAAGATCTTTCTCTCAGGAATCTGTAGCTGCAAACAGCTTTTCGATCGGAGTTATATTGAGGAATTCAATATCAATCTAAGGTAAGACGTCAAAACTATTTGCTGTTTCAGAAACGTGTCCGTTTGGCATAATTTTGGGGCTCATAGCTATTCGTTCACTGAGCCTCTAATCGTGATCTTTATAGTTTCTGAAGATCTCTCATTCAAAAATCCATGCCCGCAAACCGTTCGTCAATCGGAGTTAAATTAAGAGAGTTACAACCAGTTAAAGGTAAGGCACTAAATTAGTTTCTGTTTCCAGACTTAAGAGAAAATCTGAGAATTTTTCTGATACCTGTTTTTGACTTGCCATATGTAGGTTGACTTCCGACTAGATCTTTGCAAAAGAAACTAGATTCACGTTGGTTTTGGATAAAGGACATATCCGGGAAGCCAACGAGACCGTCAAATTTGCAAATCAAGGTAAGGATTCAAGTAGCTTTAACCGCAATCAACCATTGTTGATCTAAAATAAGAACCCTAATCCGATATGTTGTTTGTGCACGAAGGTAGCTGCTGGGTTTTGTGTTTCAGCCTAATTTTCTTACGTTTTTTTGATTTGTTCACTACTAATCAAGGTGAGGACGTGATCGGTGAGACTTTTAGTTTTTGTTTAATTAGGGTTAATTTATCCTTTTATTTAAATAAATAGTATTTTATTATAATAAATATAAATATAAATGATTATGTGAATATAATTTTGCTATGAAATATGGTTAAGAGTAAATAATATTTTGAGTTGGTAAAGTGAAAAATATATATTTAAAGTATGTTGAAAAACTGTCTCTTAAAGAGTGATGACACAGAATAAAATTTTGGCATGGGCCGGCATTCCTGCGGAAAAGAGACAAATGATCTGAAGTAGACTGACGGAAACGCTTCAGCCCAAAAACCACTAACAAGCTAGGGAGGATCAAGCTCTTGGCTGTGGTCTCCAAACCAAGTGCTCTGAAGCCATCTATAGGATGGTTAAGTCATTATGTGTAAAGTTGGCTACTACAGCGGACCAGCATGTTTGGTACAACTCGCTGAAAAATACGAGTTGTATATATTTGTTTTCTCTGTTAGGATAGATTTGCTTAAATTAGGCTAGAATTTTAAGTCTCAATAGGCAGAAGCGATCTCTTTACTGAGTATTTTATACTCACCCCTTCTTTTTCCCTTTTTCCAGATCAATTCGAGGTTTGTGAATAGCTGGTTCGCGTCTCCCGTTTTTTTTTGAAGTTATTTGTTTCCGTTTTTATTTTCTTATTTCAAATGACACTGAGAGTTATTTTTCTTTGTTTTGAACAATTTTTATTTAATAAATTTATGTAAGATTTGAGACCATTTTTGAATTGAATTAATAAAATATTTTTTTGCACTGAATAACACGTTATCTCCAAAGTTGAGAGTGAGATGTTATATTAATAATCGATTATCAGCCAATAAAAGATATTTTCCTTTCTTTAGTGGTTGCATTCGAGCTCTTGATGGCATACATGTGTTGAATCGAATTAGAAGTGGTCAAAAAGAGAGATATTGGAATGTAAGAAAACAATTTTTTTGATGAACGTTCTTGTTATTTGCAGTTTTGATACGAAGTTTATATATGTGTATGTTGGCACCTTGGGAAGAGCACATAATACAAAAGTTCTCTAGTATTGTGCACAAGAAGACATGTTCTCTTCGAAACTTCCTGATGGTAAATTTTTCCTTGTTGATTCTGGATAACCAAATAGGAAAGGTTACTTAGCTCTATATCGGAAAACAAGATATCATCCACATCAATAGGGTGAAGGGCCACCTAATTGTGCAAACATAGATATTTAACAAACGACATTCGTCATTACGTTTAATCATCGAACATTCTTTTGGTGTGTGGAAGGAAAATCAGCGAATTCTTAAGAATTAGGCATGTTATATCTTCAAACTCAATGTAAGATTGTCGTAGCAACCATGACTCTTTACAATTTTATATGTGCATCAACTATACTGATTTTGAAGAGTACAAAAGAATGGAAGAATACACATTGAATCTTTTTGATTCAAATGACATACATGAAGCAGAAAGTACATGTTATGAACCTACAGGAGATGCATATATGTCTCGGATCCGGAAAAATACTGCTAAAAATATTTGGACAGCTCGATATTAGTTAATTAGTTCTAGTAAATTTGTTACGCTTTCTTTTTAATCTATTTAAACTTTTTTTTTCTCTATAATTTTGAAAGAGACGAAGAAATTTTGGATTTATTAAAGATGTTATTTCTTTTTTTTTGTCAAACCATCTTATTTCATTCATTCAACATTCGGGAATACATCAACCAACAGAAAATGAAACCGATACAGCCAAAATCCAAAATAGTTAAAAAGCAAAGATAGAATGCATCCATGTGGAGAAAACTCAAACACCTTGGAGCTCTTGGATAGAGTTTGGAATTGTGTTTTTTCCTCAGGTAAAGGACTTGAAACACTCCTGATTCCATTGCCATAGGAGACAGCCGAACACATAGAAACGCTCATCGAAATCAAAGTTCGTATCGAGCTTTGAAAGAGATTCTCTATTACAGAGAAAGTTTGTGGAAACGTTCTCTCTATAGAGAAAGAGGCGATTAGGTTTAAACATCTCCTAAGGGAGACTAACTTAATCTTTGGGCTTCTAGACATAGGTTTTCTAAATCTTAATTTTTTAAACCCCACAAGATTGGTTCTTTCCTCTAAAATCCAAATCAAGTAAGGCGATAGGGAAACAAGTTTAGAATACCTCATTAATAACATACAGGCCCACCAAACCGGCCCATATCCAAGTCTAACGTGAATTGGATCTCTGAGGGGACTAGAGACACAAACCCTAATCTGCAGAGGAGCGCCGCCGCGTTTGGAAAGGGTGGTACCGGAGATGTGCCTCTTGTCAAGGATATGGCCGCCGCTTCTAGCAAAGAGACCGTGACCAGTTCCAGATCGCAGGAAGACACTGGGGTTGAAAATGCCATCCACACGCCGTTGAGTTAACTGAGTAGCGCATCAACGGTGGAGAAGGAAGTTGGGCTCGGCTATTGCCCCACGACGAAATGTTATTTCTTATTATATTTGCAAAAACATAAAGAAAAACCCGATATTCAACAATGAATCGGATGAAATATTACTTGAAGACAAAAAGAAAACTAAAAGCAAGTAAGTACCTTTAAATCTTTAAACTCTGAACACGTTCAACATGAAGAAGACAGAGAGGAAGAAGATGGAAATTTAATGTTATAGAAACAAAATTCTGAATTTTAAAGCATGAAGTCAAGATGAAAAATAGAAAGTTTTGTTTGAAAGAAAAAGTTAAGAAAAACAAGAAAAAAATGGATTTGGTTTGATACGAAAGTGGTAAAATGTAATTAGTTGTTTATGTACCTCTTTCATCTATTTTCATATTTAAGTATGGAACCTTAAGATTTTGAAAGGAAACTAATATATAAGAGTGTTTAGTTTCTTGAGATGCTAAAGCATCTTGTATGAGATAACCATAACTTTTGGTCATCTCGTGATAATCTTTATCATTGAAATCCTAATCAATTTTGCTTGAACTATACTAAAGTAAATTGAGATCCGGGACAATCTCTACCAGACTACGACATAACTCACAAACCGAGAAACCCACAAACACGCAAGAAATTTGACGAAGACATAAAATCCATTTCGAAATCATTTTGAAACCTAATGCACTCGAAATTGCGAGAAATTGAGAGAAGAAGAACAAAATTTGAACCCAGAAAACGATTTAGCGAGAAGATTAAAAAGAGAAGAAGACAGAAAATGATTGAGAGAAAAGAAGAATTCACTTACCTTTTGATAATCAATAAATCTAGGTTTGAACGGTTCATAATGGTGAGAGGAAGACGAAGCGAGATAAGAATAGTGAGAGGAAGACGAAACGAGATAAGAAATAGTGAGAAGAAGACGAAACAAGAGATCAAGAGAGAAGAAAAAATAAAAAATGAAGAAGAAACTGAACGGTTTCACGGCGAGGAAGAAGGAAGAAGAAAAGAAACTCTTTTTTCTAAACCTCAAAAGGGTACGAATGGTAATTACACCATTTTTTCTTTTATCTCCAAAACAAAAACTATTCTAGTAATTTAGCTATAAATTTACCTTATTTGAATAATTTTTTCATAAACAAATTGAAAGAAAATGAGATGGTCATTAGACCAAGAATAATGCAAGGTTCTTGGCCCAGTTTTCAAAAAAATAAATAATAAAATATTTAAAAAATTTAAGAAACTGTTTCCTGCACCTCTTATTTAAGAACCGTATGCAGTGGAGTATGTTCCCTGTTTCGCGGGCCCCACGACACGTGGTAGCCCGCGATTGGTCTGTTTTCTAATTTTTTTTTTTTTTTAACAAAAAAAAATAATAAATTAAACAAAAAAAGAGGTTGAGCGTTGCTCTTGCTCTTAGTATTGCTGGAGGATCTGCTTTTAGGCCGGCCCACTGTTAGATGGACCCTAACATGACACAGCTCTCAATCTAAACTATACATTTGTCTGAGTGTTATGACGAATTTAGTTTTGGTCCCCTACTACGCTCCACCGCTTCTTCTCTGTACCACTAACCATCGATCAATATGCCTTTTTCTAATGGAAATCATAATTTATCCTTCTTTCTTATATTATTCATTTTTCGTGATATTTTTTACTGAATATTTGAACTAATTTTACTTTACTACATTTAATATGTAACATTCCAATATGTAAAGGGTTTTTATTGAACACACTCACAATAAATTCATGAAGACATTGTATTTGTATGTTGAACTTATAAAGTCAAACGAAAGTACTCATTGTTACTTTTCCAACGTAACAATTTATCTCTTACATTCATGTATTGATGTTGGATTACTGAATATATACAGATGACAACATGGTAACAAATTGATCTCGCTTAGCTATGTAAAAACTAGTCTCAACAAAATACAGGAATTAAAGAAAGAAAAATCAGTAATAATCAGGAGTACTATTAACTGTCGATAACACGCATTAAGTTTATATTGGATTGGGTGAAACAATGATGCCGTAAAAGCTCTCAACGAAGATGATCCATCAAACTCCAAAATAATACTACTAATAACAAACAGTTGAAGAAGAGAAGGTACGAGTTGGAAAAAAGCTGATAGATAACATTAATATATTTATTGTCTTGCAGGTGTAGTGAGCTGCCTCCTCTCTTCCTACCTTCTGTCTTGCACTTTATTTTTCAACTATTTTATAAACCCATCTGATTACATATGATTATGGAATCAAATTTCCATTTAACTTTATACCAAAAAAAAAAAAAAAAAAAACACTTCCATATAACTTATTATAGAGATGAACATTTTAACCATTAAGTACCACCTTTGTTTTTCTTTCTTTTTCCTTTTTTTCCAAGTTGGTTATTTAAGTATTATCATTGTACTTGGAGAACGAAGTGTGGATGGATATTCATATATTAGACATATTAGCTCTTTATTCACTTAAATGTTTTCTATTTTTGTTTGCATATTTGAAGCTGTCTCCGGAGCAAGTAGAAATAAACTAATTCCTGCTCATGTTATCGGGCAGTCATTTATTGGCATTTTACTTTTTTGAAATTAAAAAAAAATTCTTCACTCTTTTTATGTATACGTACTAGATGATGTCTCGTGCGATTACACGGGATTATATTTCATATATTTTTTGTGTATACATAATTACTTATATTTATTTGAACTAAGTATATTTTTTTTGTTTATTGATAATATATGTTATTTATATATCTGAATGCATTGACAATTTCGTATTATACATATATTAATCTTGAAATTTGATATGTGGTTTCATATATATGTGTGGTCTAATCTTGAAATATTGAAATTTGATATGTGGTTTCATTGAAATTTGTAGTATATATACTTATATTATAAGAATTTAATTATAATGATGATTTGTTTTGTATTCCAAATGTATTTTTTCCGATAGATGCTAATTACTCTTTGTTTACATTATATAATACTTTATCTCTAGTACCTATATAAAATTTAATAGTATCCATAAAATTAATAGCAAATATTACAATATTATGATTTTCGTATATAAACTTATTTTTGATTTGTGTCATTTAGATTTTTAGATTCATTATCTTTCCGATTTTTAGTATAATATTCATTTAAATTATTATATCCGTGTTTATTTAGAGTTTTAAATTTTTTTAATTTGTTATCATTTATAATATTCAGTAAACATGAAATAACATTATCTAAAATATTCAAAATTATTAAAAAGTTTCTATTTTAGAATACATTAGATAAGTTTTAGATATTTTTGATTAATAAAATTTATTAAGAATTTTTTCTATTTTATTAATATATATTACTTTAATTTTTCCAGTTAAAGGATTGATTTGAATATAAGTATTCAATTAATTATATGCGATAATTATAGTCTTCAAATATTATTAATGTATATGTTAAAAATTCAAGGTATATTCATTTCTCTTACAATTGAAAGTTTGTTTCTAAATCGATTAACAAACTATATTTTAAAATTTAAATAAGCATAAGTAATATTTTACTATATGTATATATATATATATATATATATATGAGAGAATTTCAAAAATGCCTCTCAAAGGAGGACATTTTCATCAATGCCCTCATTTTTTGGATATTTTCAAAAAATGCCCATCATTATGGAAAAATAACCAAAATACCTTTGTGTTATTATTTTTATATATTTTTACAAATTTTTTTCCCGCCAAAAATACTTTTTCCCCGCCAAAAAAAAAATTTTCCCGCCAAAAAGTTTTTTTCTCGCCAAAATTTTTTCCGCTATACGAAAAGAATTTCCCGCCAAAAAACATTTATAAGGGAGTTTATAAAAATTTTTTATATGACAGCTTATAAAATTTATAAGGCTTTATATGAGAGCTTATAAAATTTATAAGATTTTATAAGAGACCTTATAAAACTTATAAGGCTATATGATAGAGCTTATATAATTTATATGGTTTTATAAGATAACTTATAAAAT
>OVBA01008819.1:0-11721 GCA_900406435.1 Lepidium aucheri | reverse complement strand
ATATTAAAAAAAGTCTAATAATTGGTGAATTTAGAATTTATAAATATATATATATATAATAATTTTAAACCAAAATTTGTAGACAATATAGAAAGGAAAAAGAAGAAAGTGGAGTGAAAAAAGTGGAGTTTTGCATTTAACTCATTTAATCTATAGAATACGGGTTAGAACCTAGTTAACTTTTTTTTGTCAACGACATTCATATATAAATAAAAAATAGAACTCAGTTTACATCAAGAATCATAAGTTGCCTCTTTAACACGACGAGCAAGGACATTTGCTTTATGATTCAGACATCAAGGGATAGTTAATAAAGAAAAAATGGAAAATAACGAACATAATCGAGAAAATTCCTCTTGGTATGGTGAGAAAGCTGGCCAAAATAACGAACATAATCGAGCAAATTGCTCCTGGTATGGTGAGAAAGCTGGCCACTCCTCCGGTCGATTGAGAATCTTTAGTACCGCCTCATAGTCCGTTAAAACTTCCACCTCCGATATGTGGAGCGTTAAAAGAGATTTCATTGCCCAAAGGACAGCTTCAATCTCTGAATAGAGAGCAGATAAACTCCTATTAACACTCCGAGCCCCCATACACACTCCTTCCACTGCATCTGAAAAACCAAACCAGCCTAATCTCGTTTTGAGGTCCGAACTTTTCCAGGAGGCATCCACATAGCACTTGAAACCTGTGAAGCTCTGATCTGTTATGGAAGGAAAAGCAAGTGAGGACTTGCAAGAACTTTTATGAACTGGAGGAGAAGATCTCAACTCCTTAAGTTCATTCCGCGCTAGAGACCATTTTTTAAAATCAGTCTCTGCTTGAGACAGAATATTTTGCGGATCCGTAACACTGTTGGTAAAAACATTGCGCATTTCTCGCTTTCCAAAGATGCCAGGTAACCCATGGAAAGTACTGAAACTCCTCAGAATTTGGTAGTCTCCAAAACAAATAGTCCAAATTATACCACTCTGATCCTCTTGAAAACATATCCTGGGGTGTCAGAACACGAGACAAAGCCCATGTTTGGAGTGCCAGAGGGCATTCAAAAATAGCATGATTAATGGTTTTGTTTTGTGCTCCGCATCAGGAACAACTCGTATAGCCATTAAAACCTCTTGAACTGAGATTTTGTTTAATCGCAGTGCATTCCGATAGTATTTGCCAGATAAAATGTGTAATTTTATTAGGGCGGTTAAGTTTTCAATTTTTTTGTATAATGCATGAAAATTCGGGCCAAAATGACCAACTGAAAGTAAAGAACAGGTTTCCTCCGTTTGATAACCTGATTTCACCGTATAGCAACCAGATTTCGAGAAATGCCATCCCTAGTAATCCGGTTTATGCCTTCTCGGTAAGTGATACCCAAAATGATCTGAGCATCAAAGGGGTCAAAATACTGTCTAATTAGTGTTTCCTTCCAAGCAAACAACCTATGATCAATAAATTGATCTACCGTAAGTTCATGAAAAATATTGTAAGTTCGACTAATTGCAGGTCTGGCAAAGGTGTCTAGTATCCAGGGATCCTTCCCCACCTTTATGGACCGACCATCTCCAATTTTTTGAATTATTCCTTTGGAAACTAAAGCTTGGGCCGAGATTATACTCCTCCATCGATATGATGGATTTGCCTTAACTTTGGCCGTTAAAGGACAGCTGTCTTTAAAGTATCTCCCTCTCATTACTTTTGCAAAAAGTGAGTCCGGGAAATCCAGTAAGCGCCATAATTGTTTAGCAAGCAAAGCAGAATTGAAATCTTCCAACACCCTACAACCGAGACCCCCTTTGGATTTCGGTTTACATAAATTTCTCCACTTCTTCCAATGGATACCTTTGGAAGTTTCCGAATTAGTCCACCAAAAATTCGCAATTGCCGCATTGAGCTTTAGAAAAATTGTTTTTGGTAGCCTATAACAGGACATTACATAAGTAGGCAAAGTAGTGAGCACTGACTTGATCAATACTTTCTTTCCTGCCTTTGACAAGAATTTCGATGACCAGCTATTTATATGTTCCTTTAATTTCTCTCGCACAAAGGCAAAGACCTTTGTTTTTGCTCTCCCAATATTTTCAGGGAGACCGAGATAAGAACCCATTCCTCCAAGATTCGAAATACCTAGAACCTGATGCAATCCAATTTTTTCAACTTCCAAGACCGAATGTCCGAATTGAATTGACGGTTTGTAAAAGATAATTTATTGTCCAGATACCCCTTCGTATTCCTTAAGTATATTTAAAATTTGTAGAGCTTCCTCTCTTGTGGCTTTACAAAAGAATAAACTATCATCTGCAAAGAGAAGATGTGAAATCCTTGGACTACTACGGCTATAGGGATAGCCGTTATAAGTCCGTTGTTTTCAGCATTCCTAAGTTTTGAAATCAGGACTTTCGTGCAGAGAATAAAAAGATAGGGAGATAAATGATCCCCTTGTCTTAAACCCCTATGTAGTATAATATTACCTCCTGGAATCCCATTTATTAGTATCGAGTATTCAATAGAAGTAATACAATACATTATACATTTCACCCATTCGTCACAAAAACCCAGCTTACTCAGTAGGATTTTAATGAAATTCCATTCCACTCGATCATAAGCTTTGCTCATATCTGTTTTTATGGCCATAAATTGGCTTTTAATAGCTTTATTTGTGCAGAAAGCATGAAACATCTCCTGAGAAATTAATATATTATCTGATATAAGTCGCCCAGCAACAAACGCCGATTGCGTTTCAGATACCAATTTATCTAATATTTTCTTAAGTCTTAAACATAAGACCTTAGATATGATTTTATATCCTAATTACACAAACTGATCGGTCTAAATTCCGCCATCTTTGTTGGTCGCAAAATTTTAGGAATAAGACAAATGTTTGTCTTATTTAAACGTTGATCGAAAGAACCTTTGTTTAGAAAGTTGTTAACTAGGCACACTAAATCATCTTTGATTATATCCCACGCATTCTAAAAAAAATAGAGCCGACATCCCGTCCGGACCAGGGGTTTTGCCCGGGTCCATCATAAATAAGGCATCTCGTATCTCATCTGATGTAGCAGGTTTCATCAGGAATTGATTGTCGGATTCTGAAATCTTAGGTTCTAACTCATCCAGGAAAATGGTATTATCTCCATTACTAGTAAACAACGAGGAGAAGTATTGAGAAACTTCAGAAACAATTTCCTCTTCTGTTGTAACCCACTCTCCATTATTTGTCTGAAGTCCAATTATTCGATTTCAAGCTCTTCTTTTTTTTGTTTGAGTATGAAAAAATCTAGTATTTTCATCACCTTCTTGAAGCCATTTATTTTGGCTTTTTTGTTTCCAGTATATTTCTTCTTCCATATATGCATGTTTAAGATTTATATTGGCACTTACTATTTGATTTGTGTTAGGATCACTTCCATTTTTCAAGTTCTCAACTAATGTTTTGAGTTCAGTAACTTTTTATCGGCTTGATGGTCTATTATTATTTATCCAATGAGAGATCTCTCTTCAACAAATCCTTATTTTATCCACAAAACTGACCTGGTGTCTCTGCGCCATACCCTTCCAACCCCTCTCAACAACATACTTAAAACCCGGTTTTCCAATCCATCGTTTATCGAATATAAATTGTCTATGAGTACGAAAAGTATTTTCAGCGAATTTTCCAATTATAGGTCAATGATCCGAACCTATCATTCCAAGGTATTCTAAATATGCTTTAGGAAAGAGATCATGCCATTCTTCATTCCCAAAAGCTTTATCCATAATGCACCGAACTATCCCATTTTTCCAAACCCCTCTCCAGGACCAGAAGTCCCCTAATTTTGGAAAGTCGATAATACCACAATCAAGAAGCATCAGATTAAAACTTGAGAAAGAATTCGCATTCCGCAAAAATCCGCCTCGTTTTTCATGGTTTCCCGACAATTCATTAAAATACCCAATAATTAGCCAAGGAGAATTTCCTTGTATTCTCATTATAGTTAAACGTTCCCAGATGTAATCTCGTTTATTCTGGATAGGTTCTCCATAAAAGAAGGTAATATAAGATTGTTTGCCATTTAGTTCTAGTGAAATATCAATCATATTTTTATCTTTATGATTTATCTTAATATTAAAAATATCTGAATAAAATAACGATAATTCACAACTGGAACCTATGGGTTCCACGGTAGTTAAACAATTAAATCCCAAATGAGCTTGAATATCTTCCAAAAAAGAACAAGTTTTTTTTGTTTCTGAGAGAAATACAAAATCCAGTTTAAAACCTTTCCACACATAAGGTGGTTTATTGTAAGCTTATTACCAAGACCTTGGTAATTCCAACTTAAAATTTGCAACAATATACAAATTAAATTTAAAAATTCTTGGAACCCTTATCTAGTTCCTTTGAGCCTCCATCTTTCACTTTTGCAAGCTTGAGATTCTGACCCGGGGACATGGCTGCTATAGCCAACGCTTTCTTACTGCTGATTCCTCGTAAAGGCATTGACGGACGTGAGGAAGACTTCTTTAACCCTGTAGGCGGTTTCGCATGTATGTCCTCATGACATTTTTGCAATGTTTTAGCAAATTCCTCACTGATCCTAGCTCTATCAGTGTCCGTGAGGTTGTTGACATCAAGGATTGCTGCCTTAAAAGCCAAATTATCCAGAATTTCATCCTCAGCTAGGCTTTCATTCTCGGCCAGAAAACCATCAGATTCAAGCATCACCAAATCTTCGACATTCTCTGCCTGAACATCCTTCCCTTTCGCCACTATTCCAACTGCTGAATTCTTAATGATTTCATCACCACCAAAACCAGTCTTATCAACTTGTTCAGCATCTTCTTCAAAGACTGTCGCTGACTCATTGTTCTGAAACAATGGTCTACGGACCCTCTTGGAAGACAGAATTTCAGATTCCACACTGCCAATAATCTCTTTCTCAGGTCTGTGAGTAGAATAAATAGCCAAGTTAGCAGAATTATCCTTATTAACCATAGAATTAGAGTTTACAAGATTTCTAGTGACTCGGTTTCCTCTGACTTGAGGTAGACCACGAGGCTTTCTTTGGCCTTTACTTGAACTTGCAAGTGCTTCTCCTTTATGAGTCACTCCATAATGTTTCTGCCCAGCCAAGACTGCACCCTTGAAACTATTGTTTCTGGTTGATATTGCTTGCTTGCCTTTATTAGATGAACTAGATTCAAAGGTTTCTGGTTTTTCCTTGTAACAGCAACTATCGGCATGTGTCATACGATAGCAGAGCGAGCAAAAGCCTTCTAAACGTTTGTACTCAAACATTATCTTGGAATGTTTACCCTCCTCAAATTCCAGAATGAAGGAAAAGAGTAATGGTTTTGAACAAGGGAGATTGACCAGAACCATACCTTTGTCAACTTCCACATGAGCAACTGAACCAACAGCTCCAGCAACTTCCTCCACACGATAATTCTCAACCAGAGACTTATCTGGTTTAGATAGTCCGCATCCGCCATGGCTTTCCATGGAGCGTAAGCCACCATTCACCCATCAAAATTAATAGAGCCATAGTTAATCACAGCCGCCAGGTCTTAAACGTCTTGGAATTCAAATTGAAAACGGCCATTACCCAGATTCAGCCTAGTGACTTTCCCAACCAGATTCCAAAACTGTGGCATCCTAAAAATAAATGTGTCTAGATTCTGAATTTGTGGATTTAGACACCTTCCCATTAAGACCTTTGATCCCCTCAGCAATAAATTTGAGTTGTCAATTTTTGGTATTTTAATCTTCAGCCTACGGGGAGGCGAATCAGAGACCACATTCTTCTTGTAGAGATTATCCTGAGTCATCCTCGCACAAGAAACACCAAGAACAAAGGAAGTTAGAAGCCGGAAATGTGGCCAGGGAATTTTAGAGAGTAAAATAGTCAGAAGCTTAGTATAAAGTTCCCCAAATTAAGCCATTTATAAGGTCTCGTCCATCTAATGTGAACAGCTAACCCTAGAAAAGATTTGGAATTCGACTTAATTCCAGCAAGCATATTAAGGAAATCAAAATCTTACAGAATATTGACTTTCCTAATCAATTGTGATATAGACCAAAGACAGTTAAGATTATCTTCAAGAATATCCCAATGATTGACAGCATTAAGTCGGCAAAAACCTTTTAAGCTCTCTATAAAAAACCTAGTAAACCAGAGTGCTATCTGTACAATTAATATAAACCTGAATCGTATCCTAATTCTTAAAACTATCAAACAAAGTTTAAGAATATTGTACCGTTCACATGATTTATTATCGGTTAAGTGGAACCTATCCTTTCCGGTTCTGTCATAAGCAGGTCTATAAACCACCAAATTATAAGATAATTGAAAGACATATGACTTACACAACAAGGAGTGCAATCTGTCTGTGATTACCAAAAGGTGATACCATTTCCGAATCTTCTGAAATACAAGAGCCAGATTCAAGTGCACCTTCTTCCTTACTAGACATGCAAAGGATTGAAACACTCTACTCCTTTGTGTAGTGCTCAGTTGGTACCTCAACAAGAAACCAACAAGAGAAGAGTTACTAAATATTCTGTAGATACACTCACTATGCAGTCTCATTACACAGTGATGAATGAACAAGCATAAAGTAAAGAATTCTGTCACCATATTACTCACAGTAACAAAGTCTATTCTGACTATTGCAAAAAAGACAGGAATATTTCTATGATACTCTCTAGTACTTTCTGCAAACAAATTTTTATGACGACCTAGTATCAAAGAATCCTTGCAATTTGCTATTTCTAACAACCTCTGAAGTTGTAAAAAGTTTTGAGAGTCCATGACTCTTAACCTAATTAGTCTGCTTGTCCTATCTGAATGTAGAACCCGTTGTTGTAGTCGTAAAGAATTATGATCTACAGCTCGGTTTCTTGCAAACATTAAAGAATTGTTTCCATTCCTGATCATTGTGACAGTACTGACTCGAGTTTATAGTCTTGCCAGAACAAACAAATATAACACTGATTGAAGTAAATAACTTAAACAATTATTATACTGGAAAGTCAGAAGGAATCTAATATCTACACACATCATTTCCGGATACAGAATTAAGCTCAACTTTTCAGCCAATGAACTTAATCTATCTAAAGTACCCCACATCACCTTACCAGAAATTAGAATGTATTCAGTAAAGGGAGAGAAAGAAACAATAGTTCTAATGTGAAAAAAATTCAGATATAAAGCATAGCTATATCTATCAGGAAAACTAAACAGTATCCATGTTAAGATTATTCTCCCCCATGGATACCAAGTTAGCCAACATCGTTGCAAATTATCTGGATGTTCTAGAAATAACATTCTCATTGAAATATATGTTGAGCGAGACGAACCTCTTTGGTAGTTACTATCAAATACCCGAGTATTGGAACAACCCTTCCAATGTATTTGATTTTTAAGACCAGAAATTCCTGCAAGAATAAAACTTCTGTTTATTATTGGTCTCATACTGCTGAAACTCACAACTTCTGTTAAAACCTTAAAATTCCTATTAAATAGAAAGATCATTCTTACGTTTAAACTTGTGACTTGTAAAAACGGTTTACAGAAAATCAACGTTTTTATTAGACTAGGTATCAAAGTAATATGGAGAGAATATAGTATTCTATCATAATGAGACATATTGTACCATACTGTATGAGGAATACTCTTCTTAGAATATAAAGTACTATTTGCTATGTATATAGATAACCTATGTCCGAAGTCTAGTTTGGAGCTATGAAACTAGAATCCATATACAAAATCCGCCAATTTTGACGAGACTGTCCAGGTAAGACATGGAACCAGCCCACGTTCTTCTAATTGATCAGTTTTAAGGTTTGATGTTTCTATCAAGATCACAATAAGTCCAGTGTGAGTGAAGATAATGTTATCACCACATTTGGTCTTATTCCCCTGATAGTTTCTATAGGTTATCAAACCCAAATACCATTTCGATCTAATTATAACCTCACTCTCAGACAATAAAGGGAGATAAATTCGATTACTAATTCCCTGAGAATCAGCTCTTAATATTCTCATCAAGGTGATAAAATCAGTTTAAATCAAATTGGGGTTCAAAAACCCTCCTAGTATCCTCATATTTTTGTAGATCTAACAGATTATATCAAATTCAGAGACTAGTAACTTACCAGTAAGTAGATCGGAGATTTGCGATAATAGGGACGGTGACTGAAAACCCCGATTCTCTCCGTTGTCTAACTCTTCTTTTAATCCTAGATCTGCAGAGCTCCTTCACCGTTCGATCTGAAAGCCGTTGTCGACCTTTCAACGACTCTATCGGAAACGGAATCAAAGATGCTCGTCGCCGTCGTCTCTTGTCGCCGTCGTCTCTCGTCTCCGTCGTCATCGTCTCTTGTCGCCTCTCTCGTCGCCTCGGTTGGAGATAACTGATTTTTCCTTATTGCTTATTTTATATAAGTTTGTTTTTATGTTATAAATAATTTTCTAATTTTTCAACCTAGTTAACTTTTATTTAACGGAAGTATACACTAGTTTGTATCAATAAATAAGTAAAAGAACCATATTAGTTAAAAAGAGGTTTTGACGAAGGTTTAGAAAATCACTTATTTCACGTGATATGATTGATGATTAGAAATTTTAGTTATGAATAATGTTCTACTAATTTTTTTTGTCAATAGTATCATTTACAATGCCTGATCTATAGACCAAAACTTACTTCCTAAATCCTTCTTTACTACATGTTATTTTCAATCTAGTAGTAGATGATGTATAGTAGGTTTCTAGCATTAGGCATTTGACCATCTCTCATTAGATGAAGTAAACTAAAAAGAGTTTTAGGATAATAATAAAAACAAAATATTAGTAATTATTTTTAATATTAATTTATGAATTTTTATGCACTAGAGTTCAATTCTTCTCTAATACAAAGAGAATGAAAAAAACAAATTTTATTATATAAACTTTGAGTATAAATGGAACATTGTGGATATAGTTATAGAAAAGTTGACAANAAAAGTTTAAAAAAAAAAAAAAAACTAATGCGCATAAGCACACCGAAAAGAGTATATAGATATATACAAAGTTGCTGAATTTGATGCTATGCTTTCTATAATTGCAGAAAATAATCAAAATGGAAAAGAGAGAACAATAATTATGTGGGTTAAGGAGAATCTTGACGTTGACGGCGCATCCTAGCAGCCCAAGACATTGAGTTATTAGTATTGTCTTTGTGATTGCTTCTTCTCTTTAGCCCTGAAAGCTGACTTTGCCATTTTGCCTTCCACTCACTCTTCTCTTCAACCACTTCCTGCTTTCACCACAACAATCAACCATATTAAAGCGGTGTTCTGCTTTCACCACAACAATCAACCATATTAAAGCGGTGTTCTTTTTACGATCGTCATATTAGCGATCAGCGATTATTATAATACAAGTAAATTAACTAAAAGATGTGAAAAGTAGCAAGCAACATTGAAGAATACCATAAGCACCACCAGAAAAGTAGTCGTAGCGACGATAAAATGTATCGCTGTTTCAATTTTGCGATCACTGTTATTAATGATAATAGTCGCAGCGACTATCTTTTGTTTTCTATCTGTTTCTTTTTATTTTATGTTTATGTTATAGTTTTTGATTGCTCGTTCCGATCGCAGCGACGAGATAAAGAACAGAGCTTAACTCATATTCAATTCGACCCCATTATTTTAGCAAATATGGATCAATTGGAAATCAACTAATAATAAATAAAAATATTCTATTTAAAAGGAAACATTCTCTAATCCACTACTTTCTAAGGGGTAATCTATATCTTTAATAAAAATTGACAATTTATTTCATTTAATAATTCACATATGTGTCAATTTTTTGGACCATAGTAAACAAAGGCAAAAAGATAAGGTCAATTCTGTCGATGGAGATGCACATATCTCGAATCTACCCAGTAAATCTTGAAATTCTATACAATTCGAATATTTTTTGAGGATAATACTGATTCAGTATTTGTCACATATATTATATGTAACCAAAACAATATCTTCATCAATAATGTCAACATCACTAAACAAAATTATGAATGAGACTAATAATTATTGTCTACTCTTAAATTTTCCAAACCATACAACAGCCAAACATTGGTGCTGATTGTGTTTCCTTCCTACTGATATATATATATATATATATTACTTTTTTTTGTCTGTCCTATTGAATATTTTTATTCAACAAAAAAAAACTAACTTCTATAAATTAATATTTTCATAAATTGATATGTTATTATAAAATTATGAGATTTCTAATTAAATACTATATTGATAAATTAATTATTTTGTAAATGAATAAAAAAATAATAGTTTGATAATTTATAGAAATTTGACTATAATATGGAAATTAATGATAAATAAATACCTCATCGTATCGGTTCCGGCGTCTACCGGAGAAAGAAAAAGAAAATCCCATAGACAAATCACGGTCATAGAGAACTCTCCGGCGAGGATCTGAGAGAGTTTCGTATGCTTCCTGAACTTTAATAAAGCGATCTGTGAATTCTTCGATCCGATCTGGAGGCGAAACATCGGGATGATACTTACGAGCTAGCTGTTTGTAAGCTTGTTTGAGTTCCGGAAGAGTAACCGATTCGGCGACACCGAGAAGATCGTAGAAGCTTAAATCCTCCGATTGCTTTACTGGATCGTCGTGGATGAGTCTCGCATGGATCCGGGCGGATAAGAAACGGGTTTGGGTGGGGTAAGAGAGAGTAGAAGGGAAGGAAGTTGCAAAAGAAGAGAGAGGTTGTTTGCAGAATAATGGATGATAATTGGTAGAGAGAATTGATGGTCCTTTGTAACACTTCATTGTTTCGATTTAGGGTTTGTTTATTTGACGTTTCTGGTAATAGTTGGTATTGAGAAGGAAGGAAAGTAGATGAAAACAGTTGATGAATAATAAATCTATGGATTTCAGGGTACTTAATAAAATGATTTTTTAAGCATTGGCCTATACATCTGTCCAAATTATTAAGTTACAATCTCTATTATAATTAAACCTAGCGTTGAATTATCCGTATAATTTATAATAATATAATAAAGATTTAAAATCTATGATTGATCCATTTGTATTAGATAATTAATTTGTCTGAATAAAATTTATTTAGATAATTTGTCAAATGATTTGGTTGTATCTTTGTCTTTTTGTGCCAATAAATTTTTATTAATTTGATTTGATTGATTGAATCAAAAACGTTTTTTTCTAAGTTTTTACAAGAAAATAAGTTTCTTAAGATTATGATAAGATATTTAATTAAATATATTTTGTTTGTTTGTTAAATTATGATAAGAACATTAACTTAATAGTTAACTAAATACTTTATATCTAGGGAAAATCAAACAAAAGATATTTCTAATCCTAACAGAATATAAATTTAATTGAAATCTATATAAGAGACATCCCGGGACAAATTTAATAATACCAATAAAATTGACACACTTTTTCTCTCGATTATTGCTTCTTCATTATGTCATTCTCTGAAATTTCTTCGTTGAAACCTAGTTAAATTTGGAGGGNAAGTCAAAATTCTAAACCTCTAGAAGGTATATACCAAAGAACATGGTCAAACGATTGATATGGTTCTTTGTGATTTTAAGGTATGTTATTAATAATTTATTCATGTGAATACTCTTATAATAATTCAAAATATTTTCTAATTAGTTGATACCTCTATTATAATAAAACTGTCGCAATAAGATTTTTTGTATCTTTAACTAAT
>OVBA01008818.1:0-11723 GCA_900406435.1 Lepidium aucheri | reverse complement strand
CTAGTTGTTATCAGCGATGGTGGTTCTCATTTCATCAACAAGACATTCAATGGTCTTCTAAGAAGTATGAAGTTCATCACAAAGTGGGTACACCATATCACCCTCAGACAAGTGGACAGGTTGAAGTTTCAAACCAAGAGATCAATAGCATTCTACAAAAAACTGTTTGTTCGACGAGGAAGGATTGGTATTTGAAACTCGATGAAGCTCTTTGGACATTTAAGACAGCTTACAAGACTCCTTTGGATACAACCCCATTATATCTGGTCTATGGGAAGTCTTGTCACCTTCCAGGTAAGCTCGAGTACAAGGAAAATTGGGCTATAAAGCATTTGAGCTATGATATCAAGCCGGTAGCCGAACGAAAGACCTTGCAGCTACATGAGTTAGAAGAGATCAGACACTTGGCCTATGACAATACGAGGATCTACAAAGAAAGGACTAAGGCAGCACATGATAAGCGTATCCGTCACAGAAGTTTTGCTCTCAATGATTTAGTTCTTTTGTTTAGTTCTCATTTGAAACTTTTCCCTATAAAGCTTAGGTCAAGGTGGTCAGGACCTTTCACCATCAAGGAAGTGCGCCCCTACGGAGCTGTAGTATTGTTCGATGGAAAAGGAGGCGAGTTTGTTGTGAATGGCCAATGTTTGAAGCATTACTTTGCCGATATGGACATAGCCAAGGAAACTTCCATCCCCTTGACTTATGTTCCACTGAGCTAAGGGCCTTCAAGTCAAGCTAATGACTTTAAACAAGCGCTGAGTGGAAGGCAACCCACTAGTAAGTTTTTAGATTTCGTTTTGCATTCATTTTTTCTTGTTTTTGCTGTTTTATTTTGTTTGGTTTCAGGAAATCGAGAAACAATAGATCGATCAGTCAAACGATCAATCGATCATGGATAGAAAATGGGTGTACACGTGATTCAACGATCAACCAAGACCATCGTATCGATCGATCAGTGACTCCATGCTTCATGCGATCAATTGGTAGATCGATCCTTGATCAATCTACAACTCACGAAAACCCTGATCGATCGCTCACAGGCGGAGATCGATCGATCATGGGTACAAGTTCACCATTTTTATTCCCTTACTTTGATACTCCTGATTTTTGTTATTTTTACACGAGATATTCTTTTTCACTCTTGTTTTCACACCGGGATAGTGTGAAATAAGTCTGGGGGAGGATGCTCATTGTTACTAATGCACTTTTTGATTACTTGTTGACTTTTTGATGTTTATAAATTGATTGCTTAGAACTATGATTTTTGAGGATTGTTGCATGTCAGGAACTAAGTACCATCAATGTTTGTTTGTCAGGGATCAATTGACTATTAGAAAACCTAGAGGCTTGGCACTACTTAAGTACCACCCATATCTATGTCGGTTTTCAAGGGATCTTGTCTCGGCTTCACCCCTAACTTGACTTAATTTCTGGTTAGGGGATTGGTACGCATCGGATCATATTCCTCTTTTCAGTCCTCAGAGACTTATCTGTGTGAGTATGGTTCCCCTCTTTATTAGCCTAGAGTGTTTATATTCTAAAGTAGCTATAAAACAAAGTTAAAGTAACATTAAACTTGGCTAAGGATAAAAAAATTGGGTCCAATGAAGCCACTTTTTGCCTTCATTCTTTGAGTTGCTAAACAACCAACCACTTGAAAAATACAATAAAATGATTAGGTAAGTAGGGAGATATCTTGTTGGAAAACCAATATAAAAAATAAAATGATACCTAGGTAAGTAGGGAGAAATTGATTGTGCAGCCGATAAAAAAAAAAAAATGATACCCTAGGTAAGTAGGGAAAAATCGGCTGCAAGGTGAATAAAATGAGAGGAAAGGAACCATAGGAAGATAGCCTTGTGTTCAGGTTATGACTGGAAAAGAATCCATGTGTCCTTTGATCGATATTCCGTTGATGAGACCGCACTTAGAAGCTTTAGGAAGTCGATATGGTGAACTTGGATTACTTGCTTGGATTGTGGAGTTCAGCTTAGGTAATTGTCAAATTCTGGGGGAAGTACAAGGTGGTCTCGATCCTAACAGGTAAGTGTTGTGTGGTTTACTATGTGAGTGATTTGCAATGGCCTGATGACGAATGAGTTTTTTGGAGTGGAACCTTTCTTTCGATATTTTCTTTTTTTGCTTGAGGACAAACAAGAAGGTAAGTCTGGAGGAATTGATATACCTCATTTTATCAGTTTTAAGCTCATTAATTCACATGTTTTCAGAATGTTTGTTTGCTTTATAGAGTCTTTTCAGGTGAAAAACAGGTTAAACTCGGATTATGCCCTCAAAGCTTGGTCAAAGATGAATTATGAGCAATTTTTAGAATTTCAGCCATAGAGCAGCGATCGATCGATCCACACACTTGATCGATTGATCCTCGATGTTCAGCAAGAGATTCGCTCGATCCATTGCTCGACTTAACCTTTTAGAGATTGAGCATTTAACCTTGATCGATTGATCGGCACTCTTGATCGATCGATCATCGAAGCTAACAAGGAGAAAACCTAATTTTTCCTATTTTGCACCTACGTTTTTAGGACCTATATAAGACCAATTTTTATTATATTTTAGAATAACAATTATTGCGAGAGAACAACCTGTATTTGAGTTTTTGGGAGAGATATTTCAATCTTTACACAATTGGAGAAGAATTCTAAACCCTCTTATTTCAATACAATTTACTTTTATGCTTTTCATTATGTTTTGCAATATGATCTTCTTTACCATGTCTGAGTTGTTCCCCAATCAAGTTTATGATTTTCTAGGGTTGTAGGGAATTGATAAATTGTGAACAAATAGGAATTGCTTGATGTGCTCTCCCCCTAATTGATACTCTTAATGCTTAGATTAGAGTAGCTAACTAATCTATGATCTTAGATTACCTAACATTCGAAAAGCTTGTTAGAAATTGGATCTCATTAGGTGAGCAATCAATCCTTAACCGTGATAGCTGATCTTAAGGTTGATTGTGGGCTTATCTGACCTGATCAATAATGCATATTAGCCTCTTGGTACCAACGATATTTAGGATCACTAGGTTGCTGGATATAGTGATTGATACTATGATAGTGGATTGGTTATAATTTTATGTCTGAGTTGTGATTGTTAAATGAATGTTGCCTGAATAGTTTCCTGGTTCGAATTCCATAGTTTCCCAAAGAACTTCCTAAGCTTGGTGTTTTAATTCATTTATTGTTAATCGTTAGTTTTGTTTTAATTCAGTTTACAACCAACCTTCTATTCGTCTTAGCTCTAGTTTAGTTTCAGAATTGATAGTGTGATTACTTGATCCTTGTGGATACGATCCTAGATTACCACTCGATTTGTTGTGCAGTTGCAGTAGAAATATAGGATAAAACTTGACCAACATCAGTTCCCAAGATCATGTTGTAAATTGGTGATTTGTCGACTACCAACAATGTTATTGACCTTGTTATTCTGGCTGCTCGGATTGATAGCTTGATAGTTACTATCTCGTGTATGGAACTTCCATTGAATGCAGTCAAGGTTCAATCAACCGGTTTAATCCTTAGATCATGTAGCGCCATCCGGTCCAAAGGTTCTTTAAAGATTACATCGACTGAACTTCTGATATCAATAAGTATCTGAGATACGTCGCAATAGGCAACTTGGAGTTTGATGACTTATGGGTCATTGTGCGGAATGCTCACCCCTTCAAGATCCTCTGGGTAAAACGATATCTTGGAGTCGACTGGCGTGAAGTTTTCTGATAGAGCCATGTTTTTGAGGCTTACTATGGTTACTGCTTTCGCTCGTACTTCTTGATTAAGCGTATAGTGTCATTACAAGATTGAAGGCCTCCCATAATGATAGATATGTCTACCCCTGGACCTTCCTACTCGGAAATTCAGGGTCAATTTTCTGTGCGCTTTGTTCCATCATTAGAAGCATTGTTTTGAATGGTCGACTTGCTGGCCGCTTTTTCTAATTTGGCCTCCTTTTGCTTTTGTTATCAAAACCACTGGGTTTCCTTGTTGGAGACGCTTAACTCACCCCGATTGAACTTTTCAGCAAGTAGTTGCTGGAGCTATATACACTTCGAGGTTGATGACCGGCGCGATTGTGAAAGCGTAGCACTTGTCTCCATTGTAAGTGTTATTCCATGGTTTCTTTCTAGCCGGACTATTTGTCTAGCCGACTTGAAAGCCTGTAGCTGTGTTTGCTCTACTCCGATTACAATGCTGTCTTGGTTCCTGGTATTCCTATTTTGGTTCTTTTGATTCAAAATCGCGTTGAACCTTCTATGTTTTTGCGGGAGAATTTTTTTTCCTCGATGTATTCAGCATGCTTCGCTGCTCTTCATAAGGCATCCGATACTATGGTTGGTCAATTCACAAAGAGGTCTCGTCATAGAACCTCGTCACTATCCATTCCGCTTCTCAGTGCTTCGATGCCCATGTCGTTGCTGACTTTAGCTTTGGTCATTTTTCTTTAGAAACGCCCGAGGTATGACTTCAAATTCTTGTCGATTCCTTGCTTGAACGATCGCAGCTCAGCCATGAAAGCTTGATTTACGTTTATTGCATACTGCTTTATGATAGCTCAGCTAGTTGATTAAATCCTTTAATTGACCTTGTTGGTAGCTTTGTGAACCATACCAACGTGTCTCCAGTCAAGTTTTTAGGAAAAAGCTGACAATACGCCGCATCTTCTTGGTCTGGGTGGTAATTCGTACCTCCCATCATAACGTTAAGTCCAGTGGAGCTGCTGTTCCATTGTACGATAGGCAGCATAGTCTCGGTCCTCGGTTTACCGCGACCCATCTCATTCTCTAAGAGACCGAGAGTTTCAAGCTTGGGCCAAGATCTTTCCAATCTATAGCACCAAGATGGTTGCCTGATGGAACAGGGAGTTTCCATCATCTTGTAAATATTTGCAGTGTCCATTGCTGATGTAGTCGGCTGTGTCGAAACAAGCTTATTTGGGATCTGGCTTTGTTCCACATTTTGGTATACTTGCGGACTCAGAGTCTGACCAAACAGATTTCTCTTTATGCTGGTGAGTACCTCGTCGCTCTGACGGTTGTTTTGTGTGGGTTGCAAGTCGTTGCGACTAGTCATGTCTCTCGCCTTGAGACACTCAAATCTTTCAGTGTTTCTCTTATATGCCGCTTCTTGTAGTGCCAGCATGATTTGTATCATCACTTCGAGTGATGGCGGCTCTGTCAGAGGTCTTGGAAGCTCAATAACCTCCCGAGATTGTTCTCGATGGTTCTCCTAGGTCTGAACAGAGTTCAGAGGTGATCCGCGAGTCAAGCTTATCATAACTAATTCCTAGATATATTTGCTAATTAATTCATTTTTAGGGTGATAAAATTCAATATAAAGAAGAAACTGACCTCCAAATTCATTAATCTTCTTAAGCAAGAAAGTACTAAGATCATTACAAACCCACAAGTTTGTCCTGCAATTAGATCTTACCAAACTTCTACTCATAAATACAAAGTCATGTTTGTGTACAAAGAAATATTTTTTCTTCTATTAAAATATAAAAAACTAAATGAACAAGTTCTTATATACTTTGATATATAAGTATAATCAAATTCTTTGATTATAATAACACAGCATGTGGCACAATATATACAATACAAAATTTTAGGTTTACTAAAAATAACACTTTATATATTTGTATTGTTTAATAATTAAATGGATATAGTGTTCGAGCAGGATTTAACACCATTGTTCTAAATCAAACTCTGATTAAATTAGAGGGAATATGAGCTAGGTTTTAGATCAAACTTGGAGAGAAGAGAACAGATTGTTCGAGCTAGAGATGGTCGGGTTGTATTATTTATTAACTGAGTTCAAAAGTGGCCAAAAGAGAAGATCCTTTTCTCGAAGATTTTCACCTCTATTTATAGATTATAGAAGCGGTTACAACTCCTTGAAAATAGAAAAGATTACATTTTTCAGATTTGTAAATATCCAAGAAGATTCTTGCTAGATCTTCGGAAGTTTTTCTTATCCGAAATAGGAAAACTTTATTTTCTCTTGGATGACGAGTTGTCCGTCTTTCTTCTTGTTTCATTGATCTGCTGAGGAGGAATTTATCCGAGTTAACAATTAAAAGGCGAGAGGGCTCTTAGCCGAGTCTATGACTTAATGGTTTTCCGGGTACTAACTGCTCTCGTGGACCAAAGTAGGATCTTGGATCCACCTCCAACAATTATCCTCCCAGACTACAAAAATTATTGTTGAGTTTCCGAGTTGGTAAGTTACTTGTTTTTGAAATCTTCGATCCACGTGTCAGGCGTCGATTGGTCCATTAGGGGGGTTTAACAGGCTATTAGCATATCATTTTTACAGAACAGTTGGGTTTTCGGTAAATTTGTATAAATACTCCAATTTTTACCTTCAATCTTCATTCTCATTCACGACCATTGATTTTTACTACTCTTCTGACATTCTCCTTCTAGTTGCACTATTTGACTTCATTCTTTCTTTTCTTCTTGATAATGGGTCTCGATGAATTTCAGCTTCTAGACACCACGAATGGAATTAACGCTATCCTTGACGTTGAGAATTCTCAGCGGCGTGAAAGATCAACACGGGCTAATAATGCACTCGCGCCCATTCCCGTAGAGATTAGGGATATTCCCTTGATCTCGTCTAGGACTAGTGCGAGACGTGATAACTCACCCCCTCTAAAGTGGCCTTGGGGTCTAACTATTCTCTCGATGGTCACCGACTACGTGGTCGCCGAGTTAAACAAATTCAAGGAAATTGTCAACACTGAGACTCTCATGGAGCTTCATCCTATAGACCTGGTCGTTCTGGTTTTTGAAGTTGGCGAACCCTCCCATGCTGCTGGTAAGACTTGATTCTCAAAAACATGTGGACTTTTCTCTGACTGTTCCTCGGTGGTTTCTTTGACTTGACCATTAGAACTAATTGTAATAGTTGAGACTTCTATTTTGTAAAAACTCTTTTCCTATTTAAAAGATACAAAATTAACTCGGTTATTTGTACCCCTTTTTTTTTCTTCAGTTCTATTAGCTTTTGTTATTACAAGAAATTGAAAAAATTCCAAAGTGAATTGGCTTGCTTCTTGAATTTTTATGCGCAAGTTCTAAAACTCGGACATAAAGTGAATTGGCTTGTTCTCGAAACTTTTACACACAAGTTTAGAGCTCGAACATAAAGTAATAAAGTTTAGAATTAAACTTTGCCGTTTTTTGTATAAAAATAGGTTTTGCTTTTTCGAGAACCAGTCTTGGCTTTCTAAACGAAACTAAATTTCACCTCATATGAGAGTTCAGTCTTGTCATTTCTGTACAAAACTAGGTTTTGTTTTGGTGAGAACTTAATCTCCTCATTTCTGTACAAAATTAGGCTTTGGCTTTGGCTTGATATGAGAATTAGATTTCATCTTAGTGAGAACTTGATCTTAGCATGATTACAAGAACTTAGTCTCGGCGTAACAACGAGAAATTGTCCTCGACGTAATTGCGAGAAATTGATCTCGGCATAATTATGAGAAATTAATCTCAACATAATTGCGAGAAGTTGACATTCTTCCAAATGAACTTCACTACATCTTTATCCTTCATGTGAGAATAAGCTTCAAATTCAACGCATTTGGAGAAGTAGTCATTCATAACAAGCATGAATCTCTTTTGTCGTGATGACGGTAGAGGCCCTACTAAGTCCATTTCCCAACACATTAACAGGTAAGGCATAATTGAAGAGGTCAGCTATTCTGTCGGGGCATGTATTATGTGTATGTGACGCTGACACTTATCACATTTAGTCACATATTTCTGGAAATCTTGAGCCATAGTCAGCCAATAGTATCCGAGAGATCGGATCTTATGCATGAGTGATCATTCGCCAGTGTGATTTCCTCCGGCTCTGTCCTGTGTTTCTCTTATCACCTTTCTCATCTTGTTGCCGTGAATGCAGCTCAGCAACGTTTTGTTTGAACTTTGGCGGTAGAGCTTACCATTGATTTGCATATAGAAAGCACTCTTAGCTTTGAGCCTTCGAGTTGTCCATCAATCTTCTGGTGTGTCACCATCAAGTATATATGCAAGTATCTCATCTCTCTAACTGATTGTCCTCTCGCTTGCTTGAGGGAGGTCAAACATCTTGGTATTGGGGTCTTCACCCGAGTCTGTGATTGCCGAGATGACAGTAAAGTCACCTTTGGGTAACTGAATACTGGGCTGATTAATACTTTCCACCAGAATGACTCGCCTTTGAACGAGATCACTTGTTTAAGCCAAGGCCGCCAATGCGTCCGCCAAAGTGTTTTCTGTTTGGGGAATCTTAGTGATCTTGATTTCCAAGTCTTTTGATAATTCCTTTACAACTTTCAAGTATGCTTCCCTGTTCATTCTTCATGTCGTAGCCGCCATTGACTTGATTGACAACTAACTGAGAATCGCAGTAGCATTCGACTTGGGAAGCTCCAACTTGTTTTGCAAGTTGAAGTCCCACGATCAGTGCCTTGTACTCAGCTTTGTTGTTCGAGGCTAGAAAAGCTAATCGGAATTATTGCTCTAGAATTTTTCCTGTCAGGGTTTTGAGTTGAATTCTGACTCTTGATCCATGTTGAGAGGATGATCCATCAACGAAAAGTTTCCAAACTTGAAAAGACTCATCTGCTTCTAATAGCTCCAATTTGGGGGATAGCTCTATTAGAAAGTACGTTAGAACTTGCGAATTAGCACTGGTCCTTCCTTAGAATTTGATGTCATACTCGGTGAGTTCTATAGCCCATTTAGTTAATCTTCCTGACTGATTTGGACTGTGTAGGATTGTTTGTAGTGGATGATTAGTGAGTACGATAACCATGTGAGACTGAAATATGGTTGCAGCTTTCTCGCTGAGGTCACGACTGCCAAAGCAAGTTTCTCTGTCGATGGGTATCGAGATTCGGCTCTGTCAAGAAACTTACTCATGTAGAAAATTGGATACTAAATTCCTCTGTCTTCCCGTACGAGTACACTCCTCATAGCAGATGACAACACCGCAATGTACTAGTAAAGTGGCTCTCTATCTTTGGGTTTTGATAGAATCGATGGATTCGATAAATACTTTTTCAACTCGGAAAAGGTATTTTTACATTCGTCTTCCCATTTGAAGCTTTTACTTCCTCGTAAGAGTTGATAAAAAGGAAGACACTTGTCCGTTGAACGAGAGCTGAATCGGCAAAAGTTTCAAATGAAGAATGAAGAGTGCCTTGCCCCAGCAAGCACCTACTCAATTCTAAATCAAAAAGCGTGAGTTTACTAAACAAGCAAGAAAAGCCCTTTCGCACTTCAACGCGTTGATTTTTCCAGTTAGTCTTTGGACTTCTCATTTGTTCTTTGGAGATGGTAGTTCCTGGACTGTCTTCACCTACTTTGGATTCGCTTTGATCCCCCTTTGGGTAACGATATAGCCAAGAAGTTCTCCCAAAGTTACTCTAAAAGTGCATTTAGTCGGGTTGAGTTTCATCTAGTATTCGTTCAGTGTTTTTAAACAAAGAGCTAAATGATCGACGTGATCTTTAACTTTCAGATACTTGACTAGCATGTTATCTATATAGACCTCCATTGTCTGGCCGAGTTGTTCGGTGAATATTTTGTTGACGAGTCGCTGATAAGTAGCTCCCGCATTCTTGAGACTGAAGGGCATTACTCTGTAGCAATATGTCCCTCGTTTGGTTATGAACGATGTTTTCTCCATGTCATCGGGATACATTCTAATCTGATTATATCCCAAGAACGCATCCATGAATGAGAGCTATCCTTCATACACGCTTTACTCAAGTCGGTGAAGTCAACACAAACTCGCCACTTGCCGTTCTTCTTTAGTACTATGACCAAGTTTGATAACCATTCAGGATATTATACCTCGACAATAGATCCCACATCGGTAAGCTTCTTGACCTCTTCGATCATGGCTTTTGTCCTTTTTGGCCCTAATTTTTGCCTTTTTGCTTAATGGGCTTGTAAGTCGAATCAACATTCAGTCTGTGACTTGCTATTCTTGGATTGATTCTGGGCATATCCTTCACCATCCACACAAATGTTGTTACATTTTGTTTGAGAAGTTTGATCAGTCTTTCTTGAATTGGCTTGTTCAAGATGATTCTTATGCTGATGCACTTTGTCGAGTCAGCTAAGTCGATGTTGACGAGTTCAACTGTTGATTGATCTAGCTTCTTGGGATTGGATGGCTCCAAAGTGGCTTTACTACTGACTATAGCCCTTGTCATGCATGAATTGTTATGCAGTTTTAAATCGGCGATGAAACAGGTTATTGACATCTTCTGGTCATCTTGCAGCGTGTAAGTTCCTTTATCAGTTGGAATCTTTATGCACTTATGGTAGGTCGAAGGGACTGCCTTCTTTATATACCTCATTTTTATCAGTTTTAAAATCATTAATTCACATGTTTTCAGAAAGTTTGTTTGCATTATAGAGTCTTTTCAGGTGAAAAACAGGTTATATTTGGATTATGCCCTCAAAGCTTGGTTAAGGATGAATTGTAGCAGTTTTTGGAATTTCAACCATAAAGCAGCGATTGATCGATCCACACAATTGATCGATCGATCCTCGATGTTCAGCAAGAGATGCACTCGATCCGTTGATCAACTAAGACCTTTTGGAGATCGAGCATTTAGCCTTGATCGATCGATCGGCACCCTTGATCGATCGATCATCGAAGCTAGCAAGGAGAAAACCTAATTATTCCTATTTTGCACCTACGTTTTAGGACCTATATAAGACCAATTTTCATTATATTTTAGAAAAACGTTTATTACGAGAGAACAACATGTATTTGAGTTTTTGGGAGAGAGATTTGATCCTTACACAATTGGAGAAGAATTCTAAACCCTCTTATTCAATACAATTTACATGTATGCTTTTCATTATGTTTTGCAATATGATCTTCTTCACCATGTCTGAGTAGTTCCCCAATCAAGTTTAGGATTTTCTAGGGTTGTAGGGAATTGGTGAATTAGGAACAAATAGGAATTGCTTGATGTGTTCTCCACCTGATCGATATTCTTAATGCTTAGATTAGAGTAGCTAACTAATCTATGATCTTAGATTACCTAACATTCCAAAAGCTTGTTAGAAATTGGATCCTCCTTAGGTGAGCAATCAATCCTTAAGCGTGATAGCTTATGTTAAGGTTGATTGTGGACTTATCAGACCTGATCAATAATGCATATTAGGATCTTGGTACCAACGATAGTTAGGATCACTAGGTTTCTGGATATAGTATTTGATACCACGATAGTGAATTGATTATAAACTTATGTCTGAGTCAAGATTGTTCAAGGAATGTTGCCTGAATAGTTTCCTAGTTCGAATTCCCTAGTTTCCCGAGGAACTTCCTAAGCTTGGTGTTTTAATTTATTTATTGTTAATCGTTAGTTTTTTTTAATTCAGTTTACAACCAACCTTCCATTCGTCTTAGGTCTAGTTTAGTTTCAGAATTGATAGTGTGATAACTTGGTGCTTGTGGATACGATCCCTAGATTACTACTCGATTTGCTGTGCACTTGCAGTAGAAATATAGGATAAAACCTGACCAACATCAAGTTTTTGGGGCCGTTTCTGAGGACCAATATTGTCCCCTTTCGATTCACAACTGATTTTTAGTCTAAGACATCTTTTATTTACGTTTTTTTGTTTCTTTGTTTTGGTTTCTCAGGGTATGACTATTATGGACAATCATGAGGATGTCGCGGCTGGT
>OVBA01008817.1:228-11723 GCA_900406435.1 Lepidium aucheri | reverse complement strand
ACCATACCTCAATGATTTGATAGCATAGGCCAAAAAACCATCCTATCAAATACCTGCAAATGTTATAACATAACTGTAAACATTAAAAATAACTACAACAGTTTGTTAATGCTGCAAAACAGTTAAGGAGTGTTTACATCATTTGGGCAGGATTGGTCAGGTACACCCATAACAGAGGCACCCTTCACCCTTTCTTTTGCATGTATAAGAACATTACTCACGCATATATGATGCTACCAATGACAACACCTACAATAGGACGACACATTATTATCCTTGTAAAGGACAAGTCAAAGTGTACATATAACTGCAAAAGATTATATATAAAAGCAAACATGAAATTTATCTTCAAACGTTAAATTTATCTTCAAATGTTTGCTTTGACTATTATTTAGGAGCGAGACATTAGTATACTTGTATATGACATCAAAAAAGCTAAGACTAGAAAACAAGATTAGAATGCAAAAATGTAATATAACTGCAAACGTTAAAAAAATATTGAAACCATTAAATTTAAATATAAGTGCAAAGGTTAAATATACTTGTAAAAGACAAGTCAAAAGTTAAATATAACTGCAAATGTTAAATATAACTTCAAATATTATATATAACTGCAAACGTTTGCTTTAACTATAATTGGGTAGGAGACTTACACCAGTTTTTGGCTGGACAAGGCAGTCGCATCATTCATCCATTCCCCGACTTGAATAAGAACATAACACAGTCAGATATGATACGAGAAACAAAACTTATCCTCATAAGTCTACAAACTAATTTCAATAGATGATAATTTTATAGTTATCAGATAAAATTATAGTTATTTGTTACAATAATAATTATCAGTTATAATAATAATTATTAGTTAAAATAATAGTTATTGGTTACAAAAATAGTTATCGGTCAAATCATCTTCATCTTCTTCGTAGGTGTTTAACATTAATTTGCAACCCTAGCTACGGCTTGATAATTAACAAATTTGTAACATATCTACAAAATAAAATTTATTAAGAGTTAGAATTCCTACTTAACAATGATGGAATTAAATCTGGCGATGAAACCCATAACTTAATTATTTTACCGGAACAAGAATATTTTGTATATAACTTTAAACATTATCCTACAATAAAAAGTATACAAAGTCTGTGGTAATCATTTGTTAGCTACAAACGTATATGTTAGATGCAAAATTATGTGAAAAATATGCTGGATAAAAATGGATAAGAGTTTACAAAATGAAACATGCTTACGTAGTACATGACCTATAATAAGCATATAAGTAGATGGCGTAGGTTATTTCGCACAAACACAAAGAACAATCTCTAGCAGTGGTACTCAAGTTTTTTCATCTCTTTGCACCTTCCTAAATCATATGAAGCATATGATTGACATTCTTGTCGGTTTCTTCATTGGACTACATCATGTCTTCTTTTTTGGGACAACATATTCTAGTGATATGATGGACTGGATGTTAACGTGTAAATGAGATTGTAATAGATAACAATATATTTAACCATAACTTAATTATTTTACGGGAACAAGAAAATTTTGCATATAACTTTAATTACTGCCTTGCACTCAAGGTCAATTTTTTGGGCGTTTGACAAAACATTGAAATAATAACATGATTCTTAACTGCAATAATGCAATGATTTATGCATATAAAAGGACATCTAACAAGTCTGGCAGACTGCAGAGTTGGGCACTTTATGCAAGTTTAACAACATTGGTGAGAATGTCATAATTAGATGCCTAAAAAGCTGATACACATCTAAGTAGACACAAACCAAAACAGCATACACGCAGTTATCCTGTCTGGAAGCAAGCACAAATGTTTGGAATATATGTCGTAAACAGAATCAAACACCGGCTATGTCAGTTACACAGTTCAAATCATAACAAAAAATTCAAAAATTATGTTCTAAATCACACCCAGTTTTGCAAAAAACACACTTAAATCTGCAAAGTGTAATTCAGGGTTTCCGACAACACATTACCAAGACTCAACAGGCCTAAATACACAACAATCATACCCAGTGACCTATAAAAACCACTCACAGAGGGAATGCAAAATGCAAAATAAATTTTTTGTGTTTATTACGTATATAAGTATGCAAACACAAATATGTATCTGGTAACTAATTTGTTTGAAGTCAACTGATTCGTTTGCATATGTCATTAAAAACAAGTTGAAGAACTTTTTGCTTAAACTCACCAACGAAGAACACCAAAACACATATCACACACAGAAATCAAACAAAATCAGATTCTAAACCTCACCAACAAAAAATACCAAAACCCAGACCAATAGATAACCATAGCATGTTACAACGTTTCAGAAAATCAATCAGTTTAAATTCTAGAAGCTAAAACATAAGCCCTAAATCACAAATACCTCACAAATTTTATGTTCCCAAACTTGATGGCTTACCTAATAATTTGAGATCCCAGAAGATCCAGAAAATTTGATTAGCTTTATCGCATAGAATGATCCAATCGTGAAGCCACTTAAATCCAATAATCCAAGTGTGAAACCCAATTACACAGATCTAATTTTCTAAGATGATGTGAGTTGATTATGTATGTAAGTATGCAAAATAAATATGTGTATAAGTATGCAAAACAAATATTAAGTTTTGAAGGGGAGCAGAGGTTTATCATACAGACAACAATGGCAAATGGAGAGAGAAAGGTGAGAGAGCCACAAAAATAGATTATGTAATCTATTAAAATATTATTACTAGATAGATAATTGTTTAAGGTATATGTGTCTTTAATTTTAACACAATAACCTATGATTCCAGCTATAGTCTACAAACTAATTTTGAAAACTTCTGATGTTACTGAATGCAATTTCTCTTGTTATAAACCATATGTTAGTTTTATCATAAAGTTTATAACACGGTCAAAATGAAAATGTCTTCTGCTTTTATATATATATATATATATATATATTTGTGTGTGGGGGGGGGGGGGGAGGGTTAATTTGCTTTACAATTGTCATTCACCTCTACTAGTCTTCCACCAAAACATGTTAACTTTATAGACTATGATTTTTATATCTTTTTTATTTTAATAATGTTGTTTGATATATTATTTACATTAAGTTTTAATACAATTAACATACAATTATTAAAATTTTCAAATTAGGTGAATATCTCTATCCCTTTGCTATTTTTACTAATTCTAAAAGAAGTAGACCAAGTTCGTTAATGTATAAGTTCATGTTAAAAATTTCAAAATCCAGCCTTTTCAATGGAACAAAACTTTGCATCTTAAAAATTTCAAAAAGATTTATTGAAACTATAATTCATATTGGAGATACAATTGGTCATATTGTGCTACTCCAAAAGTTAGATAAACTTTTCATTTCGATTGTGTGTTTATAGTGATGAATTAAAGACATAAAATCATTTATTAATGTTAAATTTTTATTTTCTTAAATCACAACCTATTATGTAATCTTATATTTTTCATATTACATATTGTTGGGAGCGGTTTCAGCACAACACGCACTAAATGATGGTTCCTGATTAAGAGAGTGGGAGAGAACGGGCAAGGATACTTGTGGACTTGAATGGGGGCAAGAGCTTAGTTAACTGAGAAAAAGGACAGGTGAATGCCGAATTAATGTTCTTATTGGACTTTGACTACCCAAAAAGGATCCCCTTTCCAGAAGGATTGTGCCTCTATTTATAGTTTATAGAGGCAGTTTAAATGTGTAGAAAATAAAGGAAGATATACAAATCTTGTTGATAAGATTGAATCTGTTAAGATTAATGCTAGATTTGTGGAAGTTTTCCGTGTTGGAACAGGAAAACTTCTGTTTATTGTATGCTGATGTGTCATCCGACTTCCCTTCAGGTTTGTGCTTACAACCGGGTGATTCTTTTATATTCGACCCATTGTTTTCAGTGGACTGAAATAGGATTTTGGATCCACCTCCATCAATTGTCCCCCCAGACTCGGAAAATTTTAGTGTCGAATTTACAAGTCGGAAAGGTTGTTTCATCTTCCAAAATCTTTGGTCCATGTGTCAATTTTCCAGTGGATCATTTAAACAGTCGCCTCGATTTTATGCAAATCATCATTATTGCCGCGTGACGTTGCTTCGATTACTTCCTGCTCATTCATAATTTCAGCTTTGCGTCACTTCATATTTCAGTAATTCTCTATAAATATTGTGCTTTTTTTTCTTTTACCATTCACTTTTCATCTACACAATCTTACTTTGACGATTTCCAAATTCTTCTATCTTCAAACTTCTTTAAGTTTTTCTTACTTTGTTTCTTCATTCCTCTTTGAAAATGGGTCTTAATGATATAGAACTTCCTAATGTTGAGGCTGGTGTCAATTCTGCACTTGATGGTTTAAATGTCTGACCTTCTAGAGGTCCTTCTAGGGTTCTGAACCCTTACCCGTTTCATCTCGGGACTTGGTTTAAGTCGCTTCTGGGTACAGCCGTAGAGATTCACGACCTGCCAAAAATACGAGAGTTGATGCGCCGTTGTCAATCGGTTCTCTAAGAGGAGGCGATAGGAGTGGCTCTGCGGGTTCTTCTCATGGAAGGGGTAGGGGTATCCCCAACTTCTGATTTACCCATAACCATACTAGTCCCCATCCAATTTTGGACTTTTGGTCTGAGTATGCTGGCTTAATAAGTCAGATTACGACTTTTCTGGAGCATCGCCCTTCCCTGGATCAAATGTAGAATCTGGAGGAGTATGATGAGGCTTTATATCTGTTGTTCGGGGTTCGAATTGTTTTTTTTTATTGTTGCTTTGTACATACTATCCTGCTTCCGATTTCTGACTTGTTTCTCTCTTTTCTTCTTTATAGTTTATCGCCTGCCTGAACAACACTATGTCAGAATGGGAGAGGTCTGTTTTCAACCCGGAAGGCGATTCTCGGAGGAGCACATTTGATCGTGCTACAAGAAGTTATCTTGAAGTGGGTGAACTTTGGTCTAAGCATTTTGAGGCGGAAAAGGAACTCGTTCATGTTAAGGACGAGTTGAAACTTGAGCGAGAGAATGTCCTCAAGTTGACCGTTTTCAATGAGGCTTTCTCGAAGTCACTTGAATGTGCTGACTCTGATCGTGGTGTTGCTCTCAAATCTGCTCAGAAAGCGAGCGAGGAGATGCTGAAGTTACATGCCGAGTTGGACACTATGAGGAGGGACTTTGATTCTAGTTTTCATCAGGCGTTTGTTGAAAACTTGAAGATCTTGAAGGTCCTTCATGAACATCTATCCGATTGTTTTGGTCGAATTGCTGCTCGGTTTAATGATCTGAATAGGAACCTTGAGGCCCATTTGCCGTATACCCAATTTATTGGGTTGGCAAATGCTCTTCAACTCCTTTCCAACTGTGGCATCGACATCCCTCCTGCATCAATCGTGATGGCTACCAAGGTGAACGAGTTCAAAGAGCTCGTTAATAAGGAGAGCTTGACGCCACTGCTTTTGGCGAACTTGGTCGTCTCAGTTTTTGAGGTTGGAGAGGCTTCCAACGTTGGTGAAAGTAGACTCACATAAGCACCATAATTTCTCTGGGCTTTGTCATAGTCTTGTTTGCAGTCAGCACTAGGCCTTTAGGGTTGGATATTTTGTACATACCTAGTACTTTTTGTAAATGTTTTTCCTGTGTAAATGAAACAAAATTTGATATTGGATAATGAATGCAAAAATTTCTTAAATGTTTTGACTCGTCATTTTATGAATTTTGGTTCTCGAGGTCTTTTTCTTGTTTTTGCGTGTTTAGACAAGTTTCTTTCCACGTCTAAAGAGTTTGATTTCATTTTAGCGTTGGAAGAGAACTTTCTGTTATACGACTTTAGAACTGAGATTTTAGGACTGAGTTCGAGTTTTAAGAAGTTCAGACTCAGAAACCGTATTCGTAAAACTTTGTCTAAAGAATCTCCAATCAACTATTCAGAAATCATGTTCTGACTTTACTTGAGACTTTAGTCTCGTAATTCTGTACAAAGTCTTGCTTTGTCGTTAAGTGAGATTTCAATCTTGGCAAGTCTGTACAGAACTACGTTCCATCATTTTATGATATTGTAATCTCAATAACTCTGTACAAAGTTATACTTTATATTTTTGGTGAAAGTCGATTTCATTGATCTGCATGCAACCATGTTCCGTTGTTTTGCGAGAAGTTAATCTCGGAATTTCTGTACAAAGCTATGCTTTGTCTTTTGATCTGTACAGAACTATGTTCTGTTGTTTGCGAGAATTTAATTTTGGCATTTCTGTGTTTTTGATCTGTACAGAAATATGTTCTGTTTTTTTGCGAGAAATTAATCTCTGCATTTTTCTACAAGCTATGCTTTGTCTTTCAATATGTATGGAACTATGTTCTGTCCTTTTGTGAGAAGTTAATCTCGTGAACCTGTCCAAAGCTATGTTTTCGTCCTTTGACGATAACTGTTCCCATAAACCTGTATGGAATGTTGTTCCATTGTTTAGCGAGACTTTCACCTTGAGTGATCTATACAAAGCTTTTAAGACTTGTCTATCCTGTAAATATTTAACTCCTATCAGTGTAACAAAAGGTTAATCTCATAACGCATAAGCTTCCCGAGCTTGAACTTGGTGAAATTTGGAATTTGCTTTCCAAGACAATTATTAGGTTTTAGTCAGCGATTTTTTGAGATTTAGACTCAATGATTGTAAGTTTTTTGAGATTAGGCTCGGCGAGTTGAGAACTCGTCATTCAAGAAAAGGACTAGGTCCTTTAAATTTGACAGAACTTCTTTGCTTTGAATAAGTTTTCGAAGTTGAGCTCGGCGAGATTTTAAGACTCGGCTTAAAAGGTAATTTTTGTGTTTTTGCAATAAGTTATCTTGGTTTGTGACTTTTTTATGTGCCGACTTGGGAAAAATAAAAAATGTTATAAAGTTCTAGCTGGACCCGAAGGCTACCTACGTACACCAAAGGGATCAAGCCAAGACGTAGTTCTCATTACATAACTAATTAAGTAGATAGTAATGCGTTAAGTGATGCATCCAGTTCACCGAGAGGGTGACTTGCTAGTAGTAGTATCGCTTTAAGTTGATGGAATTCCAACTTTGAGGAATTGGCATTCATTCCATGTCAGTGATTTTGTAGACGCCTGGTTTGACGACTTCAAAAATAATTTATGGCCCTTCCAATTAGCACTGAGTTTCCTGGCATTTAGTTTTTCCGTGTTCTCAAATACTTTTCGAAGTACAAGATCTCCGACTGCAAAGTGTCGTCCGCGTACTTTCGTGTTGTAGTACTTTGCAGCTTGTTATTGATAGTTTTGTACTCGGAGAAGTGTTTCATCTTGCACTCTTTCCAAGTCGTCAATACTATTTTCCATAACATTGTTATTAGCATCTTTATTTTTGGAAAGACGTTCATGGCGTAGAGTTGGCACCGCTGTTTTTGCTGGAGCCATTTCTTCCATTCTATGAGAAAGGGAGAATGGATTTCGCCCAGTTGATCGCCGAGGTGTGGTCCGATGTGACCATAATACTCCCTCCAACTTGGAAGCCCAACTTTCTTTTTTTCCTGAAAGTCGCTTCTGTAGACTATCAAGGATCTATTTGTTTGTGGCCTCTGCTTGACCGTTTCCTTGTGGGTTTCATGGTGTTGACTTGCTTACTCGGATATTCCATCTGGCGCAAAAGTTAGTGAATTTTGCTGAGATGAATTGAGATTTGTTATCTGTTACGATTGTATGGAAGACCATGTTGGCAGATGATATTTTTTCATACGAATTTGATTACCTCTCTATCCTTGATCTGAGAGTAAGCTTCTGCTTCAACCCACTTTGAAAAGTAGTTAGTCATCACGAGCATGAACTTCTTCTGTCGGGATGACGGTAATAGTCTGACTATATCCACTGCCCATCGCATGAATGAATAATGCATTATTACCGATGTTAGATCCTTGGTTAGAGCATGAATAATGTGCCCATGTCAATGACACTTGTCGTATTTAGCAGTGTACTCGGTGCAATCCTTCGACATGGTTGGCCAATAGTAGCCAAGTGTTCTTATCTTTTGAACAAGTGTTCTTCTACTATTGTGGTTTCCTCCCGCTCCATCGTGCGTTTTCTTGATGATCTCATCGACTTCGTTTCTGTGAACGCACGTAAGCAAGACTCCGTTTGAACTTCTTCGGCAAAGTTTTTCGCTGACTTGGGCGTAGAAAGCACGCTTAGCTTTTAAATGGCGTGCTGCCCATCTGTCTTATGGCGTCTTACTGTCTATGATGTACGCTAAGATCTCGTCCCGCCAATCTACTTTCTGTTTATCATTATGCTTGGCGTCTACCATCTCAGAATCAGATTCTTCTTGAACTTCGTCTATTGCCGAGACGAGTTATATTTCTCCCTTTGGTAGGCTTATGCTTGGTCTGTCTATACTTTCTACCGGGATGATTCATCTTTGGATGAGATCTATTGTGGATGCAAGAGCACGTAGAGCGTCAGCAGATGTGTTCTCGGACCTTGAGATTTTGTTGATTTGAAATCTTAATTCCTTAGTTATCACCTTTACCATGCGAAGGTAAGCTTATATTCGATCATTCTTTGTGTCGTTACCTCTGTTTACTTGGTTGAAGACGAGTTGGGAGTCGCAATAACAACTGATATCAGTTTCTCTGACTTCTTTAGCCAGTTTTATTCCCGCAATTAATGCCTTGTACTCCGCCTTGTTGTTTAAAGCTGGGAATGCAAGTCAGAGTGACTGTTCTAGAACTTCTCTCGTGGGACTCTCTAGTCGGATCCTTACTCCTGAGCCGTGTTGTGAGGAAGATCTATCCACGTAAATCTTCCACGTTTGATCTTTTGTCAAGCCTAGAGGCTCTAGATCTGGTGATAATTCGATTATGAAGTCGGCTAAGACTTGTGACTTCGCGCTTGTACGTCCCTTAAATTTGATATCATACGCACTTAACTCGATTGACCACTTTGTCAATCGTCCTGACTGATTTGGACAATGCAATATTGTCTGCAACGGGTGATTTGTTAACACTACGATAGTATAAGATTGGAAGTAAGGGCGTAACTTCCTTGCGGAGGGAACTACGACTAGTGCAAGTTTCTCTGTGGTTGGATATCAGGATTTGGCTCCATTCAATGACTTGCTGGTATAGGATCGTCTACTGAGTTCCTTTCTTGTCTCGAACTAGTACACCACTAACTGCCGAGGTGGAAACTGCAATATATAAATACAGTGGTTCTCTGTTTTTAGACTTAGCAAGTATCGGCGGGGTTGAGAGATACTCTTTCAATTCAGAGAAAGTTTTCTTGCAGCTTTCATCCCACTTGAATTCTTTGTTTCCATGCAACAAGTTGTAGAACGGAAGACATTGGTCTGTTGAGCGTGATATGAAGCGATTCAGGGCGGCTATCCGACCTGTCAATCTCTGAACTTCTCGCTTATTCTTTGGATAAGGTAACTCTTGAATCACTGTCAACTATTTCAGATTCGCTTCGATTCGTCGTAGAGTAACTATGTATCCGATGAATTCTCCCGATGTAACTCCAAAGGTGCATTTAGCCGGATTGAGCTTCATCTGGTATTCATTTGAAGTTCTGAAGAAACAAGCTAAATGATTGACATGGTTTTCTGCCCTTAATGCCTTCACTAGCATGTCGTCAATATACACTTCCATGGTTTGCCCGAGTTGATCAGCAAATATTTTGTTCACGAGGCGTTGATAGGTAGCTGCAGCGTTCTTCAGCCTGAATGGCATTACATTGTAACAGTAAGTGCCTTGCTCTGTGATAAACAACGTACTTTCCATGTCGTCAGGATGCATTTGAATCTGGTTGTATCCCGAGAAAGCATCCATGAATGAAAGAAGTTTGTTTCTGGCTGTTGCTTCGACAATTTGGTCGATATTTGGTAGTGGGTAGCTGTCCTTTGGACACGCTTTGTTGAGATCAGTGAAGTCGATGCAGACTCGCCACTTTCCGTTCTTTTTGGAAACGACTACCAGATTGGCTAGCCATTCAGTTCGGTGATTGACCCGATTTTAATCAGCTTCTTGACTTCTTCAATCACGACCTTCGTTCTTTCTTGCTTGAGCTTTCTTATTTTCTATTTAATTGGCTTATATGTCGGATTGACGTTCATCCTATGACTTGTGATTACCAGGTCAATTCCATTCATATTGCTTGGTTTCCACGCGAACGTTGCCACGTTCTCTTCAAGGAGACATATTAGCTTATCCTTGATGGATTTACTTAGGTCGATACTGATGCTTACACACATTGTCAGATTGGTCAAATCGATATTGACACGCTCGACAGTTGATTGGTCTGGCTTCTTGGGGGCAGGTGGTTTGGTTAGTGCCTTGCTTCCTACTGATGTTGTGATCATGCATCACTTGTTCCTTAACTTCAATTCGGCAATGAAACAAGTTCTGGCCATTTTCTGATCGCCTTTGAGTGTGTAGACTCCTTCGTTTGTCAGAATTTTAACGCATTGATGGTAGCTCGAGGGCACAACTTTCATCGCATGTATCCAAGGTGTTCCCAAGATCATATTGTAGATTAGTGGTTTATCTACAACAAGTAGTTTGATCCATCTCGTAAGCCCAGCCACTCGGATTGCTAGTTTTACCGTTCCAATTGCATTGATTGTGCTTCCATCGAATCCAGTCAAGGTTCTGTCCATGGGTTTAAGCTGGACATACGGTAGTGCCATCTTGTCAAGAGTTTCTTTGAATATGAGATCCACTGAACTCCCAGTATCGATGATAATTCGTGAAACATCACAATCGACAACTCGGAGTTTGACGACTATGGGGTCATTATGTGAGAAGCTAACTCCTTTGACGTCTTCTGCGGCGAAAGTGATCACCGAATCCACAACGTGCATACATTCTTGGGCAGGCTCTTGGTTGACTAAGGCAACTACCTTTCGCTTATATTTCTTGATTAAGCGAATAGTGTTGTCACAAAATTGTAATTCGCCCATGATTATGCCGACAATAATTCGTGAATCGTCAGATCCATCATTGTCTCCTTTTAGCTTTTGCCGCTTTGTTAATTTTGAAGTGCCATCCTTTGGGCTTGCCGACTTAAAAGCGGCTTCTCGTTGCTCAGCTTCTTTTCGCTTCTATGCTTTGTACTTCTGGGTTTCTTCTTCTGAGACCTCCAATTCTCCTTTATTAAATTTCTCAGCAAGGAATTGTTGTAGTTGTTTGCACGGGAAAACGGCCGAAACCTATATAAACTTTTGCCGTCGTGCTNTTTGATGTCGTGCCAATTCATACACGAATTTGTGTGCCAGACTTAAATCTAAGTTTATTGATAAAAATTGTAAATTTTATATACGAACTATTATTTTTCGGCCAAAATCAATGTTGACCGTTATCTCCGTTAGTCAGCCGTTAACGTAACACGTGTATGGCTGAACACGTGACACGTGTACAGTCAAATAAATTTTATTAAAATAAAATCAAAATAAATCAAAATAAATTATAATAAATTGTAATAAATTGTAATAAATTAT
>OVBA01008816.1:0-11724 GCA_900406435.1 Lepidium aucheri | reverse complement strand
GGTGTCTTCTCCATCTCCAATTTGTTTAAAAAGGCCTTTCTCTAAGAGTTCATTTCCAAAGCATATGCTTTTCCAAGCGTATGAGTCTTTGGTCTTGATTTCACTTGATAGAAAGTCGGTGTTAGGGAAGTATTTTGCCTTGAAGATTTTAGTTAGTAGAAGGTTTTGGTTGTTGAGCAATCTCCAAGCTTGTTTTGCTAGTAAGGCTTGGTTGAAATTTTCGATGTCCTTGAATCCTAATCCTCCTTCTTTCTTGGTTTTACACATTTTAGACCAGGCAACCCAAAGAATACCCTTCTTTTCTTTGTTTTGACGCCACCAGAATTGCATCATTGCACTCGTTACCCTTTTGCATTGACCTTTAGAGAGTCTAAAACTAGACATAGCGTATACTGAGAAAGCTGATGCGACTGCTTTTATCATGATTTCTTTCCCTCCTAGAGATAGGTTTTTCGAAAACCAATTCTGTGTTCTGTTCTTTAGTTTCTCTGTGATGTATTCAAAGATTTTATCTACGTAAGAGATATTTATTCAAATACGGAAAACATATTCCATTTATTAAAAAGAAAAAATTGCCAGCGAGGGAACTAAAAAGTGGCAGTTGTTAGGTTTATAAAGGAAGCCACGTTTTGCGTTTAGTCGCCGCCTAGAAAACCCTCGTCTTCTCTTCTTCCTCTATCTCTCCACCACTTTTCAAACCCTCAGTCCCTTAATCAAATCTTCTTTCTCAGAAATCTTTCAATTTTGATCTAAACTCCAAAATGAGCAACGATAAGGACAGCTTCAATGTCAGCGATCTTACTGCTGGTAATCTTGGTTCTCCCATTTTGTTTGTTTTCTCCTTCTTCTTAGTCAATATCCTTAAAGCTTATTTGTATGCTTTTTGTTCGCAGCTCTTAAAGATGAAGATCGAGCAGGCCTTGTCAATGCTCTTAAGGTGAGTTTCTTCTGTCTCTTATCTGCAGATTANTTTTTTTTTTTTTTTTTTTTTTTTTTTTTTTTTTTTAAAATTTCTGTATCCCATTATACTGGAAGAGGAATATGCGATTATTTCGTTTTGGAGGTTTTTATTAGGTTTCAATGGCGTTTCTGTCTTTACATTAACTGCTTCGTGCTCTTTTGTCTCCGTGGAGATTTCATGTAATTGTTACGTGTTTGATTCACAGAACAAGCTGCAGAATCTGGCTGGACAACATTCTGATGTGCTCGAGAATCTGACTCCTAAAGTCAGAAGACGTGTTGAGGTTTTGCGGGAGATTCAGGTTAGAACAAATTTGCATTCGCTTTTGATGAGCTCGATCTTAAGCTATTTGCTCAATGGATTAGTGTAAATTGATTAGGTATCTTGTGAATATGATCTTTCATACACATTTTTACACCCTTTGAATGTGTATCTAAGAGTCCTTTCCATTTAGGGAAAACATGATGAAATTGAAACAAAATTCCGCGAGGAAAGAGCTGCCCTTGAAGCCAAGTATCAAAAGTTATATCAACCTTTTTATACCAAGGTAAATTTGGTAGTTAACTAAACCATTTATTGCTCTATTCAAATCAAAAGCCGTTGGATCAAAACAGATGAAAATTGTTGGAGGCTTGCATATGTTGATTTGTACATTCTATATTTGCAGCTATCTTGGCTATACTGTATATACTTTTGATTTACTATTGACACTTTGCTCAACGCCTGGAATGTGCAGCGTTATGAGATTGTGAATGGAGGTACTGAATTTGAAGGGGCTTCAGAGGATGCTAAGATGGACCAAGGAGACGAGAAAGTTGCAGAAGGTATTCACTCTCTTCACCTTTTTATTTGTAATCACTCTTGAAACACAGTTTTTTCATATCATATTGTTTTGCAGAGAAAGGAGTCCCTAGTTTCTGGCTGACAGCCTTGAAAAACAATGATATTATATCTGAGGAGGTTGGTTTTGCAGTTATGGCTGTTAATGAAGAATTTCATGAAAATGAACAGAGTTTTAATTTTCTTCTTTGATATCAGATTACAGAGCGTGATGAAGGGGCTCTCATGTATCTTAAAGATATTAAGTGGTGCAAGATTGATGAACCAAAGGGATTCAAACTTGAGTTTTTCTTCGACCAGAATCCTTATTTTAAAAACACCCTATTGACAAAGGCATATCATATGATTGATGAAGATGAGCCTCTGCTTGAGAAGGCTATTGGGTAAATTTTTTTTATTGTATTATATTGTTCCGTAGCATATTTGTTATGGCATGCTTCCAAGAATATGCAAAATGTTTTTCTGACCTATGCTCCAACATGGGTTCTGTTTCTTTGCTCTCTCTCTCAGGACAGAGATTGATTGGTATCCTGGAAAATGCTTAACTCAAAAGATTCTTAAGAAGAAGCCTAAGAAAGGTGCAAAGAATGCAAAGCCAATTACCAAAACTGAAGATTGCGAAAGCTTCTTCAACTTCTTCAATCCTCCCCAAGTTCCTGATGAAGATGAAGACATTGACGAGGACCGAGTATGATATCATTTGGATGCTCTGTTTTGACGATGTTTTGTTAAAAAAATTGTATTGATGTTGTTTGTTTTTGGTGCAGGCTGAGGAACTTCAAAATTTGATGGAACAAGATTATGACATTGGGTTAGTCTTCTTCTGAACAGAATCTCTTTCAATCTAATTCGGTGTCTCTCTTATCTTTTTCGAACCTATATATAAAAAGCTCTAGCTGGCATATTTTATTGTGAAGTTATACACTTTCATATATTGGACTATTCAAGTATTCCTTGCTTCCTGCAGTTCTACAATCCGGGAAAAGATTATACCTCATGCTGTCTCATGGTTTACTGGTGAGGCGGTTGAGGGAGAGGATTTTGAGATAGACAATGACGATGAGGATGATATTGATGAAGACGAAGATGATGATGATGATGATGAAGACGATGAGGATGAGGAGGAAGAAGACGATGACGAAGATGAGGAGGAAGAAATAAGCAAGACGAAAAAGAAGGTAATGAATTTCTCTTCTTCTTTCTTTCCTTTTCCTAAAGCGTTTTGTCATGGAATGTCCCTTATTGAGTTTATGTACTAATTAGTTTCCTTTGAAATTGGTTTAAATGTTTATGCAGCCATCAGTCTTACATAAGGTACATACCCAGTTAACCTGCCTTCTATATAGTATTTGTCTATGTGAAAGAAACCAAAAGAATCATAAAGTAATAAGGGAACATGAGCCCTATGGTATAGGAGATGGCTGAATCTGTGAAACGTAATAACTTGAGTACTTTATAATGAATAAATGTGAATTTTATGTAGACAGAAGTATGAAATGAAGCTTTGCAGAATTATTCGCATGCATAATAAGTTATAAGCGTAGACTAAATCTGGTCATTGGATTGAATTATGTTATATTATTATGGAAATGAAATTGCAGAAAGGAGGGAGACCTCAGCTAAACGATGGGCAACAAGGCGAGAGGCCTCCTGAATGCAAGCAACAGTAAACAAAATAGAAGAAGAAAAAACAAAAGGAAGTAATTTGGATATTCGAGTGAAGTTTCATTGCTTAGTTTTGCAAGAATGAATGTAAGCAAATGTTTTGAAGACTGCTCATAGCAGTTTTCGCTGTAGGCTCATGAGGAGAAATATTTTTCTTTTTCTTTTTCTTTTTTTTAATAGTTTTGAATCACTGTGTTCAAATCTTGAATTAATACTCTTTTCGTTTTCATTATTATGATAATTGTTTTTTTACTGAACGATTTCTTTATAAATCGGCAAAGGTTTTGAAGGAGTGCCTACGCTAGCGATCTTGTGTTCTATATAAATAGTTTTTCCTTTTTGCTGAATCATATTTACGCATCACGACTAATTTTGCACTTACGAGATCGATATTCATTTCCATTTAAATATTTAATGATCTCTCTTTATTATAATTGCCGTATGATTAGTCAGGCAACCTTAAAGTTGTTGATTATTACATCAATTGCCACTGCTTTTTAATACAAAATTTGTAATTGTCTGAAGGTTATATTTGTCTTAACATCAATTTTATTTACATATTTACTGTGAAAACGAAAGTAAAATATGAAATTTACAGTTGTTTGTTGACAAAGCCTTCACCTTCCTATGTAACCCACATCCCTCGATTATTTACATATTTTCTAGTCCTTGTGAGGCTTTGTGCTGCTGTTTTCTGATGTGCTAGATCTATTCTGTTGGATCTATTGTAATCAGGTAAAAGAATTATTAACGAGTATGAGCCTAAAATTAGCTGGCTCGGCCAAGTTGAATAAAGCTTGTAACCGAGTCAATACAACGTTCGTTGACTCAGCCTTTTTTTCTTCTGTTATCCCTTTAAATACGCTATCGATCATCTTCTTCAGAGATCTATCGTCATTATTGTACCTCAAACAGAGAAAGAAAGCATTAGTGAATTCCGGATTACAATATCCGAAGAGAGACGTACCTATTCATAGGGAACTCTATAAAACTCTCTGTGTTGTTTCTTCTTTCAATCTTTCGATATCTTTCTCGATCCCTCGTTCTTTAGATTCGATTTCCGCAAACAGAGTTAAGTTGATTCAAAGCGTTGATCAAAGAAACTCGACGATATTCATCACAAGTGGTATCAGAGCTCATGGTTAAGGAAGAGAGGTAAAGGATCAAGATACGAAAGCAAGTTGAAGGAACAAGGTTCAAAATCAAAAGCTTGAGCTGAACTTTTGTATCAGAAGAAAAGAATCGAAGCTTGTTTTCGAGACGCTTCAAAGAAGCAAAGCGATCAAGAATATCAACATCGGTCAATTTCAGAAATTCAAATGAGAAGTCAAAGAATCTTGTCTAGTTCTTCAATTCAGATCAAAATCAAGGAATTAAGATACTACTCAGATTGTTCTCGTCACTATCATCTAGTCTCCTAAAACTGTCTCTGTTTGGGATCGGAAACATAGTCGTTGAAGGCATTTGCTCATAACTTGATCAATTATTCTGTAGGTAATTAATTGAGAATCTATTTTTTGAACAAACTATGGAACCAACTATTGGGAAGTTTGAAGTAGAAATGTTTGATGGTAAAGGTGATTTTGGCCTATGGAAATATCGTATGTTAGTGCAGTTTGAGATTCAAGGTCTGTTACAAGTTCTGGAAGAGGATCATGAGCAAGAACAAACTGTCGAAGAACAGACATTAACTGATAAAGATTCAGGGAAGGAAATAAAAGTAGGAAAGCATGTTGCAGGTTCTAAAGATCCTATGTAGGAATCAAAAGACAAAAGAGTAAGGAGTTTGCTAAGTCAATGTCTAACCGATTCTGTCCTTAGAAAGATCATGCACAAACCAACAGCCTTCAAACAATTGAAGGCTCTTGAGAGACTATCAAACAAAGACAAAAGCTAACAGGGTCTACTTAAAAAGACAGTTTTCTCTATATCGAATGGACGAAGACAGGACTATAGAAGAAAACCTAGACCAGTTTCTTAAGTTGATAGGTGATCTTGCAAGCTTAAAAGTGACTATTGAAGATCAAGATCAAGCCATTGCACTACTAAACAGTCTGCCTCCACTGTTTGACCCATTGGTACACACTCTTCAGTTCGGAAATGCAGAGGATACTCTGACTATGGATGACGTTGTAACTAGAGCTTATGGGATGGAATCAAACCTTAAACAAAAGGGTTTACTATACAAGAAAAGGAACACATGAGAAGGTCTCATAACAGATTCAAGAGGAAGGTCAGAGAACAGATCAGGAAATGGAAATAACAAGCAAAAAAAGAACAGATCAAAAAGCAGATCTAAGAGTGAGGAAGATCACAAAGCAAGTCAAGAAGAAAATCAAAGGCTTGTTGGACTTGTGGATCAGAAAATCACTAGAAAAAGTATTGTCATGACAGGAAAAAGAACGGTAACAATGGGAAAAGTAATAGCTCTGCGAATATAACTGTTGTATTACCAGAATCGTCTGCATATGTAGCCAGCTTAATAGCAACTACGAATGAATGGGTAATGGACTCAGGGTGTACCTTTCACATTACACCAAACAGAGGAGTACTATCTGACTTCAGGGAACTTGAAGGGAATCGAGTGTTGATGGGAAACAATACTTTCTGTATGGTAAAAGGATTAGGAAGTATCACAGTGAAAAATAAAGATGGATCTTGTCTTGTTCTAAAAGATGTGAGGTATGTACCAGAAATGGGAAGAAACCTAATCTCATATGGCCAGCTAGAGCAGGCAGGATGTTACTATAAAGGAAGAGATTTTAAAGTTGATTTCTTTAAGGGTGACAAAAAGGTCCTAACAGGAAAGTATCAGAATAGTTTATACTACCTTGAAGGAGATGTTCAGGTTGCATCAGTCAACATTGCAAATGAGACACTAGACTTGACAGAAAAATGGCACAGAAGGTTAGCTCATATAGGTCAAAAATCGATGGAAATTCTGGTTAAGAAAGGTTATATCAAAAGGGATGAAGTAAAAGATATTGGACTCTATGAATCATGTACACTGGAAAAGTCACACAAACAGAGTTTCAAGTGCTCAGAAAGTATAACAGAAGGAATCCTAGACTACATCCACTCAGATCTTTGGGGATCACCACATGTTACACCAAGTATTGGAGGTTCACAATATTACGTTATTTTTATTGATGATTTCTCCAAAAAGATGTGGGTTTATGTCTTAAAAACAAAGTATGGGGCGTATCAGAAATTTGTGGAGTGGAAAACTTTTGTTGAAAATCAGAGAGGAAGAAAGATCAAGTGTTTGAGGATAGACAATGGATTAGAGTTTTGCAATGCCAAGTTAGACCAGTTGTGCAAGGATTCAGGAATTAAACGGCATAGAACATGTCCATATACTCCTCAGCAAAATGGTGTCTCAGAAAGAATGAACAGGATAATCATGGAAAAAGTGAGATGCATGTTATCTAATTCAGGATTAGGTGGAGAATTCTGGGTAGAAGCAACGTCCACAGCAGTGTATGTGATTAATAGATCTCCATCATCATCAGTGAATTTTGAAATTCTTGAAGAAATCTGGACAGATGAGACACTTGACTACAATCACTTAAGGAGTTTTGGATGTCTGGCTTACGTTCACACTATCAAAGAAAAAATTAGTCCAAGAGCAACAAAGAGAATCTTTATTGGATATGGACAGGGAACTAAGGGTTACAGGGTTTGGTTGTTAGAAGAACAGAAAGTCATAGTCAGCAAGGATGTAATTTTCGATGAAACACATTGCTAAGGCACATTGAGACTGAACCTTCAAGTGAAAAGCAAAAGGCTAAGAAGAGAGTAACTTTCAAAGAAGATTTAGAGGAAATACTTGGTGAAGAGAGAACAACGTTTATAGACACTCAATTCGGTGGAGATAGTTCAGTTCATGAACAGACAGAATAAAGGAACAAGACAAGTCAGGTTGTTCCAAGTACAGAAGATGAACAAGAACAATCAGATACAGATTCTCAGCCAAGTCCCAGTCAGAATCCTGATGAAGCAGCGGAAGACCAAGATCAGAGTTATCTTTTAGCTCGTGACAGACAAAGGAGAAAAATAAAACCACCTTCTAGATTTGAAGATGCAGATTTCACAGCATATGCTCTTGCAAGTTCAGAACAAATAAATCTAGAAGAACCAAACACCTATGAGGAAGCTCAAAAGAGTGTAGATAAGAAGTTCTGGAACGAGGGAATGGATGAAGAAATGGATTCTCTAACTCGAAACAACACTTGGGAGCTAACTGATACACCAAAGACTCAGAAAGTTATAGGCTGCAAATGGATTTTCAGAATAAAACCAGGAATACCAGGAGTGGAAAAACCTAGATACAAAGCTAGGTTAGTTGCTAAGGGTTATTCTCAAATAGAAGGCATAGACTACAACAAAGTTTTTGCACCAGTGATTAAACACGCTTCTATAAGGATTCTCCTATCTGCGGTTTCATACTATGGCATGGAATTAGAACAATTGGATGTCAAGACAGCTTTTTTGCGTGGAACATTGAAAGAAACTATTTTCATGGAGCAACCAGTAGGTTATATCAAGCATGGTCAAGAGAATAAAGTCTGTCTTCTAAGAAAGTCTATCTACGGGTTAAAACAACCACCAAGGGAGTGGAACCACAAATTTGATTCATTTGTGGTTAATAAAGGGTTCAGGAAAAGTGAATTCGATCCGTGCGTATAGTTAAAAGGATATAAACCTGAGCAATCAATCTACCTTTTATTATACGTTGATGATATGTTACTAGCAGGAGTGAGTAAAGCTGATATTGAGAAGGTTAAAAGGATGCTGAGTTCAAAATTTGAAATGAAAGACTTGGGAGCAGCTAAGAAATTTTTGGGAATGAAGATTATCAGAGGCAGAAAGAAGGGTTCATTAATACTTTCTCAAAAGAGTTACTTAGAAAAAATTCTAAAGGTTTTCAACATGGAAGATTGTAGACCAGTTCAAACTCCCATAGGAGCTCATTTCAGATTACAGAAAACACTACCAGAAGAAGAACAAATGCAGGCAAAAGATATGAAAAGTGTACCTTATGCAAGTGCGGTGGGTAGTGTGATGTACTCCATGATTGGTTCTCGTCCAGACTTGGCTTATGGTGTTGGCCTCATCAGCAAGTACATGTCAAATCCAAACAAAAATCATTGGTTAGCAGTGAAATGGATGCTGAAATATATAAGAAACTCAATATGTATCAGTTTGGCATTCAGAAGACAACATGATTTTTAAATCAGAGGTTTCTGTGATTCAGATTATGCTTCAGACTTAGATAAGAGAAGATCTACTTCAGGTTTCGTTTTCAAAATTGGAGGAAATACTATCAGTTGGAGATCTAGATTGCAGAAGGTGGTTGCACTATCTACTACAGAAGCGGAATATATATCCCTATCAGATGCCAGCAGAGAAGTTGTGTGGTTAAAAGGAGATGGGTTTCAAACAAGACGCAATAAAGATATATTGTGATTCACAGAGTGCTATTCATCTAGCCAAGAACAGAATTTGCAGTGAAAGGACAAAACACGTTCAGATCAAATTCAACTACATCAAAGATGCTATCGATGAAGAGTTTGTGCAAGTAATAAAGATACATACCTCTGTAAATCCTGCAGACATGCTAACGAAGGTCATTGCAGGCAAAAAGTTTAGAGATTGCCTCAGACCTCTAAACATGGTTGAAGTCTGAGAAATCGATCCACTCTTGTTCTCTCTTTTTGTCTGTCTGGTTCTTGGGCAAAAGAGGGAGCAAGAAAAGTTATTTATTGGTTAAATAACAAAGCTGAAAAATCATAATAAAGATTTGATTCATCATTCAAAAGGGTTATCTAACCTGTTGTAATCTGCATGTTAGATGGTGTTGCTGATCTTGGTCCAAGAAGCAACTATGGAGCTTCTCATTTTTTTTTGAGCTAGCTGGAGAAAGTCACCTTTGAGTCGTCGGTGATATCTGGGAAAAGTTTCTCTTCCTTCTTGTTGATTTGGATGAGAGTGAAAGGATTCATTTTTCATCGTCTCTCCTAATCTGGTTGAAATGAAAAAGGAAGGTAACAGAAGTAGGTTCAGTGTTTTGTTTGGTGGTCAAAAATTGATAGAGAGCTGAAGGAGACGAAAGGTTCTTTTCTTCTTCGAACAAGCAAGATCGAAAACGAAGCACAGGTGGAGTTTTGTGAGGCTTTGTGCTGCCATTTTCTGATGGGCTAAACCTATTCTTCTGGGCCTATAGTAATCAGGCAAAAGAATCATTAACGAGTATGGGCCTAAAATTAGTTGGCTCGGCCCAGGTGAATAATGAGCTTGTAATTGAGTCAACACAACGTTCGTTGACTCAACTTTTTCTTTCTTCTGTTATCCCTTTAAATACGCTATCGATCATCTTCTTCAGAGATCGATCGCCATTGTTGTACCTGAAACAGAGAAAGAAAGCATTAGTGAATTTCGAATTACATTATCCGAAGAGAGACGTACCTATTCATAGGGAACTCTATAAAACTCTGTGTGTTGTTTCTTCTTTCAATCTTTCGATATCCTTCTCAATCCCTCGTTCTTTAGATTCAATTTCCGCAAACAGAGTTAAGTCGATTCGAAGCGTTGATCAAAGAAACTCGGTGATATTCATCACAATCCTTTTTGTGTTTTCTTCTATATATTAATCTGTTTCACTAATCACCTTTTTATAAGAACCACAACACAAATATGGGAGGCAGGCAAAACCGAAGAAAAACAAATGTTTAATACCTCTCTTAAGTTCCACTGTCAAAGCAAAGATTCTCCATTTTTGGAGGCAGTACTCCCAAACCAATAGCGAATCCATAAAACTAATTCTTGCCGATCAAATCTGTAAATAAAAATTTGTTAGTGTATCTATTGAAAACTACAAACTCAATTGTATCCAAACTTATTATACTAGTGTTACAATTTCTCATATTTGATACGGAACCAAAATTGGAGCTATTGTTAGAAGAGATCAAGTTAAAAAGATTGCCAACATATTGAAAGTTGGACAATGGAAGAAAATAAAAAAATTTCTCTTGATCAAAAACTATGGATAATATAAACCATCCGATTTCTTAATTGGTAAGCTTTCTTACTAATTTAAACAATATTTTTTCAGTAAATCATATGATATCTAACAATTTTATGATTTTATATCGTCAGACAAGTTGTTACTATTGGTGAGATGCTGGGTGGATGTTGATGTTCACAGGAAGCAATAAAGAAACTTGATTTTGTAATGAGAGATAATTAGTGAATGTTCTAATAAACTTATCTTAAATAATATTTATTATGATTTTAATTCGTTGACCTACTCTCTATCTTATATGCTGTGAAAATCATATGAATTGCACATTATGCGATAAATATTTCGAGATAGTGTATGCTGCATGCCAAAATTCAAACAATGAAATCATGTATTGTTTGATTAGATTTACGAAGACGGATGTGTGGAAAGGTAATCTTTTTAGTATGATCAATTAGTTGAATATATTACCGACATTTTATAAGTTATGGAGTTCTGACAAAATTAATTTTTTTTTAATATTATATGAAAATCAATTCTATATATTGTTACTAATCCTATATATCATGTAGCTTTCCTAATGAATTTTTCCCAATTGCTCTAATGGTCTCTAAGAACAAAACTCGAGAACTAATTTATGAAAACCAGGTTTACAGTCAGTTCCCTAGGAAAACTGTTTCAAAACTTCTGAAAATAGATAAGGTATATAAATTATTTTTGTTATGATATCGATGTTTAGTGTACTTAAAAAATTTAAATGTATATTTTATGACATTCTATGTTTAAGATACAACTGAATATTTTAAAATGGCATAATTGCTTTGTTTAAAGTTTTTAAATTTGCATTTTAATATCATCAATCAATTAAAAAAATATTATTAGTTTACTTTCAGTTTCCCTTATATTATTTAGACGTTTTAAATGTTATGTATGTTTCTGATCTACTATAGTGTATTTACACACTGAATAATTGAAAGGAGGATAAGAGAGGGAAAACGGCCGAAATCTAAATAAACTTTTGACGTCGTGCCAATTCATACACGAACTTAGGTGCCAGACTTAAACCTAAGTTTATTAATAAAAATTGTAAATTTCNTAAATTTCATACACGAACTATTATTTTTCGGTCAAAATCAATGTTGACTGTTATCTCCGTTAGTCAACAGTTAACGTGACACGTGTACGACTGAACACGTGACACATGTACGGTCAAATAAATTTTATTAAAATAAAATCA
>OVBA01008815.1:0-11727 GCA_900406435.1 Lepidium aucheri | reverse complement strand
GGAAATGGCGATGGTCGGAGAGGCGGAACAGAAGAAAAATGCAGAGGAAAATAGAGGACGAAGACACAAAAATTGCAGAAGAAAATGGAGGAGGAAGAAACGAAAGAGAAGAGAAGAAACGAAGAGAAGAGACGAAACGAAGAGAAGAGAAGAGACGAAGGAGAAAAGAAGAAACGACGAAAGAGAAATGGAGAAAGAGAAAGAGAAATGGCGGAGAGAAGAGAAGAAACGAAGGAGAAAAAACGAAGGAGAAGAGAAGAGAAGAAATTAGGGTTTACTAATTTGATTTGTTTTTTTTTAAAAAAATTAAAACGAAACTGCCAAATTTTATGTGTCTTTTCAGTTTTTGTTCCAAAATTAAAAAATATCAAGCATCATATGAGTAATTACTAATAAAATATGAACCATATTAGTAATTCAAAAAAAGAAACAATATGAAATTGATTTCCGGCATTATATAATAATTAATTGGTCTGGTAAAATGTCTCTACTCATGACCAAATAAATTATTTAGAAGAATCCTCATAATGTAAGAAACGTAAAAGATTCGACTTAATAATAAAAATGTGGGTTTGTAATACATAATCGAATAAGTTAATCGATACAAAAAAAAGTGGTCAATTAAGTAATTAGTAGTTGAGAAAAGAAAGAGATAGAATAAATCCAAGCACCAGCCAAAATACATTGAGCGTCGGCTGCAGCGAAAAGAGGACGCAGCGTCAGCGCGAAGCAGAGGAACAAACCACTCGGAACTTGTGTGCGTGTGAGGTCGCACGTGCCGTAAGTGTCGGTGCCTGCTCCATTCCATAGTCTGTCTGACGAATCCAAGAGAGAGAGAGCCAGATTATTATAAGTACCATGTCAAAAAGAGTAGAAAAGTCATTTCCTGATTTTTCTTGTACCTCTCTATAATATTCTTTTTTTTATTTAACTCCTATTATATACTACATTGTAAGGCGATTATATTTATATATATTAGACGACTTTATATGCATTGCACGAAATATATTTTAAGCTTATATAATTTTATTTGAAAATTAAATTTCAAAAGCAAACATGAATGACATTTTTTTTTTTTGATTTTAACTAAACATGAATGACATTTTATTCTTACATTTTTTATATTTACTGTTACGTTCCCCAAGAACACATAAAGAAGCATACCGATATATATATATATATATATAGCAAGATCTATAATCAATTATTCTCACAAAAAAAAAATTTATTTGAAAGACCTCGATAATCCACAGTTTTGAAAATAAACATGAAAGATTTGTAACTTTCTCGCAGTATATAACATATGCAGACACATGTATACTGTATTATCTTTTCCTTTAATTATTTTAGTGCTTTTTTTTCTTTTTTGCAATGTTAGAAATTTCTTAGTATTTTGAAATGCTAATAACCTTTTAATTGTTATTTAATTAAGTATTTGCAGACTGAAAATGAGCTATGGACCTAAGAAGCGGTTTAATAAAATGCCACTAATTATACCAACCTACAACCAAAACTACCAAGTCACATTTGTCTTCTTTAGTTAATTTAATTCTCTCATCTATTGGCCATATGGTACGACGATAGTTAATAAGAATATAATACGCAGACTATTTAATGTACTAATTTGTAAATTAAGATGCCACATGCCATACTAAATGTATGACCTATTTCTTTATGGTCAAATTAATATTTAGTTACAATTATGTAACGAGAAAAGAGTTTCGAGTATACGTATTAAACAATTTAAAAATATAAAACAATACTCCCTCTTTTCTTTCTTTTTTACATGAATTTTATGTTCAAATTTTACTGCATATATTATATAGAAGTTTGATTAATAGACCAGTCAATTGTGATCCAATATTAATAAAAAGTGACGATTAGTACGTATTCTCCTTTCAATTACATGTTTTAATGAATTATTTATATAACAAAATATTAAATTCTTAAACTGCATGATTTTAACTAAAAAATTTCTTATATTCTAGAACAACGGCGAATCATTATGTTTTAGCCAAATTAGTTTAATCAATGAGAAATATACAGCAAACTATAAATAATCGTAAATATTATAAAAAGGTTTTCCAAAATATATTATACTTGAATAGAATTTATATTTATTTTGGTTTAGATTTGATACATTTTAAACAAAAAAACAATAATTATAATTTATTATATTAGCTGGTTTGCTTCTAATTTAACTTAAAATTAGATAGTGAGTTTGAATTTTATCATAGTCTAATTAGAATATTTAAGATGTGGATCGGATCATATTGATCTAATTGTTAAAAAAAAAAGTGTTAATCTTTTTAAATTCCAGTCAATTTGGTTTGGTTTAAAATAAGATAATTTCGTGCTAAAATATTTATGCTGTTCGAGATAATTTCAAATTTTATTTTGTTTCCATTCGATAAAAGAAAAACTCTTTGCTTCGATGGTTTTGTATAAGAACAAAGTTGAATAAGGAGGCAGGAGGTGAGAAAAATCAACGATGGCAGATGACTCGGCGACGAATACGGACACGTGTATACAAGATAAGAACCACATGGTTGTTGTTTGGTTAAGACCAAACGTAGAGTAGTTTCACGTCTCAATGATTGGATCCAATTTTTTAATTTCCCAAATTGTCATTAGCCATCCCACGTGGACTACTGCACGTCTACCTGCACCTCGTTGTGCAATAATATTTCCCAAATTCGTCATAACTCATACGTAGTGCTTTCTAATTTAATATATACTTATATATAAGCGTATTTAAGCCAGTACATGCTTTAATGCTTTGTTAGATACCCTTTCCATTTACGTTCTTTTTTAAAATAAATTCTTTGATTAAAATCCATTTTACGTTCTTTTTAATCTCAATGAATTGGTTATATTATTTTTACCGTAACAACAATTTTACTTGTTTTAAGATTTTTTTTTTATTTACCAATTTTAATTATTAACTCTTTCTGGTTTAGAAAAAAATAGTTTGTTTCATTGATGGTTTATAATTTTAAATAACTTTTGATGATTAGATATTTTAAATGTTAGGGGTCTATATAACACACAATATATATATATATATATATATTGTATGTATCAAATTTTCTTATTGAGTCTTCTCTTTTTTTAGTGTTACAAATATGTTGTAAAAAAATTATAGGTTATAAGGTTGTTAACATTTTCGAAGTAATGGAAAGAGGGTAATTGAGAAATTGGGATAGTTCCATTAGATCAGCAAAAATTAAAAGGCATAATAAAATTTTAACCATATTTTCACAATGAAACATTCTTACATATTTAAGGAAGTAACCTTCTGTGTTGGCCCTCGAGAAACCTTATCATCTTGGGGGGAAGCACTTTTGTTTAAACGTGTTAAAAATTATATAATAAAATTAACATACGGTTCATAATAACATTTGAAAATAAGTTTAAGTGGTTTTATATACTAACTAGAATTATACCATGTTATAATGCGGGATTGGATTATTTTGATTATTTTTTAAAGCATGTTTATTTAGGTTGTTACATCCGTATTGATATTTTGGAATATTTTTTTCGAGATATTATTTTAGACGTCCAAAATCTGTCCAAAATTGACTCAAATTAGAGGAACTAAACCTAGAAAAATACTCAAATAAGTTCAAAATCTATATAGCCAAAAAAACCAAACTCGAACCCGAACCAGAACCAAATCAAGAACCAAGATTTATCTTTTCAAATTTTTCTAATAAATCTTTTTTAATTTTTAATTTTTATATAAAAAATACTCAAATCCAAACTTGATATATATCGAACCAAACTCTATATGAAAATTATATTTGAATAAGTTTTAACCTAAAATAAATAAAATACCGAATTAGATAAACCAAACCCGACAAAATACCAGAATGTGTCCTAAACTTGTATATCCAGAAAATTGAATCTGATTCCGTACCGGAATCGAATCATTAACCGGTATATTTTTATTAAATTTTTTATTTTTTTTAAAACAATTTCCATTAAATATTTATTAATTTTGAATTTTTTAAGAAAAGTCTGTAACAAAAACTACCTCAAACCTATTTTTAAGGGTTGTTATGAACCTTAGGTTAATTTCATCATATAGTTTATAACATGGTCAAAATGAAAGTATCTCCCGGTTTAATATATAAGATTTAAAATTAATAAATATTTAATAGATACTCTAAAAAAGATAAAATTTAATAAAACTATATTAGTTAGAAATTCGGTTTTTAACTTTATTCCGGTTCGGGTTATTTTGGGTAAATAGATGTAGTATTTTCTCGGGTTCGGTTAATCTAATTCGGTATTTTGGTTATTTTAATTCAAAACTTATTCAAATATTTTTATTTCTCGGATAGAGTTTGGTTCGAATATAGATCAAGTTTTTGTTCGAGTATTTTTATATAAAAATTTAAAACTAAAAATGATTTAGAAAAACTCTAAACTTTTATTCTTGATTTTGATCCGGTTCGAGTTTGAGTTCGTTTTTTATATAGACTTTTAAGATCAATTGGGGTATTTTGTCCCGTTCGGTCTAATAGATTTTTTAATTGGGGTTGATTTTGATTCGAATTTTAGACCTTTAAAATAATATCTTAAAAATAATATTCAAAATAGCAACATGAATCTAAAAACTTAATAAACACAAGATCAAAAAGTTATCAAATCCTACATTATAGTGTGAATATAATCTTAACTTAGTAATACACAAACAACCAAACATATGTGATAATGAGATCAGTTAGAACTTTGTTACGTAGAGATTATGTGGTTCATCTGAAAGAGATAATTTAACTAAAACTCCATTATAAAGATTCCCGAGAGACGGTTATACTTGCACTATATTTATGGTAAACAACTTCACTCTTAATATATATATATTTCAATTTTACTAATTGTAATAACATATGAATAATCATTGTTTCTCAAATCGTGATTGTGATCTTTGTAACATAATTTTTCCGGTGGAAACAAACTTTAAAGAATAGTCTGCAGCTTGAGACGACTTTACAACTTTCAGAGCACCCTCAAAAGTTCATAACGCCTTTAAAAAGTCTCTATTGACTTTTCCATCCATATCTAATCAAAGTATCACAGGGTACAAATGTTTTATGGACGCTTTCTGAGAGAGTACATACTTTTAAATTGGTTTAAGTTGTTTCTACTTTCTAAATTCAGTGGAAGGAGAGTTCATGGGGGTTCGAAAAATCCATTAGAGTCTTTCTGCTCTTCATTTAGAGAGGTAATGAAATCTCTCATGGCGGTACATATCACAGAGATGGAGATACCGACAGATTATGAGACGGTTTTGAAGATTCTCAATCATCCAGAGGAGTAGTCGGCTTTCCTCTTATACCAGGAGGAGTTTTCTAGACTAAATTCTTTATTTTTCTTTATGTTATTTCAAGATTTTTAAATCATAAAGCTGATGTTTTTGCTCGTTGTGTTAGAGAAAATGCTTATAATTTATTGTTGTAATTCTTTACCCTCATAATTTGTTTTAATATAATCTGCCATTGACAACAAAAATTATAATCCGTAAAGCCAGTTCAAATAGTAGTAAGATTTCTTGACAAACCCCTAATATGTAATCATCGATCACCATAAATAATTAGGACAATAATTATCGTTTTTCCTACACCATAATGTTTTGATATAAAAATATGAAAATATTATTTAAAATAAAATAATTATTTTTGGGGAAAATACTAAAAAGTCAAATTGAACCTAGCATTCTAAGAGGATGATTTTAAGCTCATTCTTGAAAAAAAAAAAGTAAGTTCATGTTTTTCAAAATAAAAATAAGAACTGAATCGAACTTTCAAAATAGGTTTGACTTTTAATTGTAGAAATAGTTTTGATTTGGGATTAACGTCTTATTTAAATTGACTTAGTCAATTTAAAGTTAAAGTTTTAATTAAAAATTAATTATAAATACGTTGTTTAATTCTATGTTCATTTTGACTTTTTGATAAATTCATTGTTAAATCGATATTTTTTTTCAATTATTTTTTGAAAATCGTTTAATTTGAAGTGGAAAAATAATATAATTATATTTAATAATTATCAAGTGTTTAATAAGCTATTCTCACTTGGTAAAATAGTAATCCAATGAAAGGCCAACGAAAAAAAGAAAATATACTCCGACAGAAATAAACCTATAGATATATATATGTATGTGTATGTGATGACATATAAATCAGAAGCACAAGGGCTGAATTAGCTGGCCACTCGTTATTATTCGTTTCTTTGTTTTAAATAATTATATTATTATTTCCATTATTTTCCAAAACGAGTTCTCTGAAACTAGAAACTCAAACAGAGAATCCGGATGCTTTTCTGAGATTCTACTCTTTCCTAATCAACTCGTTTCCCAAACCGATTTTCTCGGGAATACAAATATTTATTTTTTCTTCTTGAGAGAAAAACTTCCGATTGTCCATATAGAGGAGATCTGAAGTCAATTAAGATTCTTCAAATTGGAGCTCAGAAGAAGCAGGAAGAGAGAGAGAGAGAGTTAAGAGTTGATTTTGGGTTTTGTTTGTGGATCAGAAAGGTCTCTGTGCTTCGATAGTTGTGGTTACACGTGGCGAAATGGGTTTGGAGTGGTGTTGATGATTGTCCAAGTCCCAGATTTCGTGTAACATTCTTCTTCTTCTGTCTCTAACGTCTTTGTCTTGTTTCTGATTACTAATCTCTCTCGAAGATCCTCAGATCCGTTTGTTATTTTCTAAAGACAATTAGTTTAATAACAAAAAAATAACAAGATGATGAAAATGATGAGAACCAAACCGACAAATCTTCCGGCGGCGACTAATGGCGGCAGAGGTTCCGGCGGCGGTGGCGGCGGCAGGGAGTCAGGCGGTCATGATTGGGAAATGAGACCCGGTGGAATGTTGGTTCAGAAACGGAACCCAGATTCGGATCCTGCCGGACCTCCACCTCCTCCCATGATCAGAGTCAAAATCAAGTACGGTTCGGTGTACCATGAGATCAGTATAAGTCCTCAAGCTTCATTTGGTGCGTTCTCTCTCTCTCTCTCTCTCTCTGTTTTTTATTACACCCTTTTTTAGTTTTCTCATACTAAATTTGGAAATTAGAATGAAACAGAGATTTATAATACGTGTGGAAGATTCTGATTTTGATTCTGATGCAGGGGAGCTAAAGAAGATGTTGACTGGACCGACGGGTCTTCATCATCAAGATCAGAAGCTAATGTACAAAGACAAAGAAAGGGATTCAAAGGCTTTCCTTGACGTTTCAGGAGTGAAAGATAAATCCAAGATGGTGCTTATGGAAGACCCAATTAGCCAAGAGAAACGTATTTTGGAGATGCGGAAGATTGCCAAAACGGAAAAAGCGGCTAAAGCGATATCAGACATAAGCCTCGAAGTTGATAGGCTCGGTGGACGTGTAATGCCTTGCCAACCCCTTCTCTACTTTACATTTTAAGGTTTGTTTTTGGATGAATTCGCTGAAGATTTTGTTGTGTAGGTTTCGGCTTTTGAGATGGTGATTAAGAAAGGAGGAAAAATAGCAGAGAAAGATCTTGTAACAGTGATTGAATTGTTGATGAATGAGTTGATAAAGTTGGATGGGATTGTGGCTGAAGGAGATGTGAAGCTACAAAGAAAGATGCAGGTGTGTAATCAAAAACAAGCTCAGGGACTAAAGATTGACCTTGAATCTTCTTTAGTTGTAACATTTGGTTTCTATGTATGTGCAGGTGAAGAGAGTCCAGAATTACGTCGAAACGCTCGATGTCTTGAAGGTGAAAAACTCCATAGCTAATGGGCAGCAGAAACAGTCAAGTGCTCAGCGACTTGCACCGATTCAAGAACATAACAATGTAGAGAGGCAAGAACAGAAACCTATACAATCGCTCATGGACATGCCAATACAATACAAGCAGAAGAAGCAAGAGATTGAAGAGGAGCCGAGGAATTCAGGGTCAGGATCATTTGTGTTGGATTCTTCTACTAAATGGGAAACATTTGGTCATCATTCGGCCGCAAAGCCATTGAGCTCGACTACTACAAACAATCATGCAATTCCACCCAGGTTCAACTGGGAATTCTTTGATTGAAAATGCCATATTTTGTGAAACCATTTTCTTTCTTTTCGCTTGTATGCTTATTTTTCTTGTGTGGAGGCTCTTTTTATTTTTCTTTCATCATCATGATTCTTTCAATGTACTTAGATTTTTGTGTGGCGTTTGTTTATGGTTATGGGAAATAAACAGAGACGCTACAGAGAAGTGATTATGAAAATCTGTGATTTATTTGTGTTTCCTTTGGTTGACTTACTTTTGTTGCAAGGGACTGAAACCTTCTCTGACGAAGAGAGGGTTTCTTTCTCTCTCTGTCGGTTTGTTTTTTTCTCAACTTTGAAGAATTCAAACAAAGGTAGACAAACGAGTGGGTCTTCTAAGTCCTATTATCATTTCAGGCTTAAAAATAAAAAGTTAAAAAATCTTTCTCTTCTCATCTTTATTCAATAAGACAATTTATACTTTTCTTTATAGAACGAGGCAAAATTAGACATATGATATCTAAGGTGGGCCATCTGATATTTTGTTCACAAAAGTGAGGAGAAAAAAGACGTAAGACATTCACGTAGAGCCAAATTATTCTTGGTTGTTTTTGGTTCATTTGTGTTAAGATCAAAGCTATTGGGTATTTGTTTCCGGAAATATGAGTAAGTACAAATACGGTATATACCAAAGTTGTAGGCTTGTGATGTACCGCTTCCGACCATAGTTTTGACATCAAAACAATGTGATTTCACACATCCATACCAAAAAACGCATTAGCCTATCTTTATGCAATTCAGATCCTGCCTTCCGCAGCTAACGTTGATTAGTTTTCTTGAGATGTTAATTTGGATAACAATCTCTAATACTTTCATCTTTCCATTTACTAAAAATTATGAGTTTTTAACTCCAAATTAATTGATTATAAGTAGAGCGACTGTTGATGCTAAAACTCAACACTCGTTACAAAAAATGTGGGACTTCGAATCGAATTCTTTATTAGACGAAAATGGATTACAAACAAAGGCAAAGAAGTCTCTTTTGCTCTAGGACTTTTTTCTCTCCTTCTTTCTTGTTTTCTATTCCTAGGGTTTGAACTATTATTTATAGGCTTTTGCGCTAGGGTTTTGGAGGAGATCCTCTAAAGATTCTCCGAGATTTCCTCCTTGATTTTGGGCGAGCTCCGCGGAGATTGATTGCTTGCTAAGTCGGCTATGCTTTCTCGGCTTTGTGTGCTCGCTCCTCGGATGCTACGATGCTCGTCTTGTCGCCTGCTCGGCCTGGCCCACCTTGTCTTGTTCTTTGTTGTTGGACCTTTTCAGGCTTTTGGGCNTGCTACGATGCTCGTCTTGTCGCCTGCTCGGCCCGGCCCACCTTGTCTTGTTTTTTGTTGTTGGGCCTTTTCAGGCTTTTGGGCCTGGTACCAACAGCGACCCATAAACTTTTTATATATATATATATATGATTAGAATGATCCAACTCCCGATATATGAATTCTATGTTCTAATATGATTCAACCGTAGAATCAAACATCTCTTTTTCTTTTGGAATATGGTATACAACTGGATGGAAATCAAATTATATCAATGTTAGTGGCATGTAGTGTTTGGTTGGGGCTTAAAAGTCCAACCTTCAAACAATTAACGTTGGGTTTGTAGTTTGGATTTTGAGACGATCGGATCAAACCACATGATTAGACATGAGATCGACATCGTCAGGCTTGTCCAAATCGTTTATGTGGTACTGCATGGTTGATGAAAGAATGAACCTTTGATTGTATGTGTGCACACATTGAATGTTTGTTGGTATTTGGAAGAAGGTTTGGTGCAGGCTAATGATCTTTGAAAAGTAAGGATGGGTTTGGCTCTTGGGACGTGAGTATATACTTAGTACTTTTCAGGAATGTGATGTGAAAAGATCTCTAGGCTTCATGAGCCTTTTCGTGTTGCATACGGCATAGAGGCATGTTGTTTTCATTGTAGCCGTGGCTACTCAGACGTTTGTCGTTCTTTCGTGTCCACTCAATCATGTCTCTGGTTTGCAATTTTGAAGAAGATGAACATCATTCTAGATGTTATCAATCATAATTACCATTTTTTGGTGGAGTTTATTGGACGATGAAATTTAATAGATTTAGAAATCTTAGCAAAACGATGTGTCAATAAATCATTATTCAATATTACCAGTTATATCGTTCATAAATACTAGTCTATCTATAATAGCAATCTCAATAAATGGATCTACGGTTGTGTTGTTTCGTTTATAACTTTTCATTTAAAAATAAATATATTTTATTGAATAAATACAATCTACGGTTGTGTTCCTCTATTATACGGTTGTGATTTTTCATTACATCTTTTCAATCACAATATTTGAAATCTATTTATATCTACTTTAGAAACATGTTTTTACAATTGGTTTACTAACTCACAATTATGTTTCGTAGTGAATGTGGATATCCAATCCTTTATACTTATTTCACAAAATTTTATCATTTTGAAATAAGTAAAATATCATAATTTTCATTTATAATGTTTTTTCTTCTCAAAAAACTTTTTAGATTAAGTTTCAATCTCCTTTAGTCATGTCTTGCATTGTGCTTATTTAATTATTGCCAAATGGAGTTTACAAATGTAAGTTTTCATTACATCCTTTAAAATATATCGTTTGGAATAATTTTTATTAATTTCGGAATAATTTTATACACTTAAGAAATGTGTTTTGGAATTGGTTTTGATGAATTCACAATTGTCTTGTAGTGAATATCAGTTTTCAATCTTTTCATAATTTGAAATTTAGTTGTTTATTTTGTTTGAGATTTGATGAATTCATATCATTAAGGTTCTCAAGGTTGTGTCTTTTCATTACATATTTTCATTATTAGATGTTTCTTTAAGAAATGATAACACCTGTTAAATATATATATATATATATATATCCCCTATAAAGTTTAAAATTTAGTTATTGATTTTGTTTTGGGATTTGATGAATTCATATCAATTTGGTTTTAGCTAATAAAAATAAAAAAATCACATATTATGAAAATATATTTTTTAAATAATAAATAATAGATTAAAATATACTATTCACTTAAATAATAACGAAAATCAAAACCAATTATAGTTATTATTATTATTATTATTATTATCAACTTCTTACAAAAGAAATAATGCAAGAACCTTCCTAATTTTGAAAGAAATTAAATTTATTAAATGATTTCCCCTCTACAGTTACTATATTTCACATAACAAATTATGTGTTTTTATTTGCTATATGGGTCTAAAAAAATTAGGTTCCACCAAAATTTTGTTAATTCTATTTCATATAGATAGAAAACGTTTTATTAAAAAAATATATCCGAATTGAAATACTCTGGTTTCAATATTTACCTTTTCCATAAAAAACAACAATTATAATTGCTTAACCATTATATAACTGTAAATGCCTAATCTTGTTAAATGAGAACATAGTTTTAAAACCGTTATATTTTTTTGGTAGTCAAACTCTTGATATCTTTTAATTTTCATTAATTGGGGTCTTTTCACTCATATTTCTTTAGAAGTTAGTTATTTTTTTCTTTTTATTTCATAAAAGTTATTCTAGATAAGTACAGATAATAGCACAAATTTAATTTATTATAAATATATCTTTTATAAGTATGATGCGATCATGGACAGCTCAACTCCCCAACATGGAGAACACAACAA
>OVBA01008814.1:0-11728 GCA_900406435.1 Lepidium aucheri | reverse complement strand
TTACGACGTAATTACAACGAAAACACGCGCTTGCAAAATTACCAACGCTTTAACAAGGAAAGTCTTATTGCGACGATCAGTTTACGAGGAAACACTGTTTGTCCCTAATTTGTTGTAAACATAGTGTCTTCTTGTAGTGAGCCGCTGGAAACCTCACTAGCAGACAGTCACTCGTACAGAGGATTTGAACTCTCGTATACATTTGGCCAAGGATGGCACATGAGAAACACGCAGCCAAGTGCGACAAGTGTCAGTGACACAGACACATAATTCATGTTCCAACCAAAGAGTTGACAGCATCTATAATGCCTTACCTGTTCATGCACTGGGAAATAGACATAGTCAGGCCTTTGTCGTTATCTCGGTAAAAGAGATTCATGCTCGTGATGACTGATTACTTTTCCAAAAGGGTCGAAACTGAGGCTTATTCTCAGATTAAGGACAAGGACGTATTCAAGTTTGTGTGGAAGAACATCATATGTCGACATGGTTTGCCTTATGAAATCGTCATAGACAATGGTTCTAAATTTTATCTCGGCAAAGTTCAGCATTTTTTGCGCCAGATGGAATGTCCGAGTTAGCAAGTTTACATCACGAAACCCTCAAGGCAATGGGCAAGCCGAAGCAAAAAAACAAACAAATTCTAGACGCATTAAGAAATGGCTTGATGAAAAGAAAGGAAACTGGTCTGCTGAGTTGGATGGAGTACTTTGGTCTCATTGAATTATGTCGAGATGTTTTATCGATTGAACTCTTTTTCCCTATCTCATGGAATGGAGGAATTTTCTCTTGCCGAAGCCATTGTTCCGACTATGCGCCAAATATATTCTCATGTGGACGAACAGTCCAATGATGACTCGATGGGACAAGCATTGACGACTTGGAAGAAACTTGAAACGATGTATTACTCCGCGTACAGAACTATCAGCAACAAGCCGCAAAACACTACAATAAGAAAGTAAAAGGTCAAAACTTCACCGAAGGAGACCTCATGCTTCGATAAATTTTCGAGAACACGACTGAACTCAATGTAGAAAAACACAACACCAATTGGGAAGGGCCTTACATCATTTACAAGGTTGTAAAACCCGGAGTATACGGGATCATAACAATGGACGGAAAGATGATCCAGTAAAGATAGAATTCATTAACTTGAACCGATACTACTACTAAAGACACGCCTACTCGGTGTCTCTACGCATCAAGTGATGCATCTCTAGTCCTTTAACTATATAATTAGAACTATATTTTTTTTGGTTTGATCCCTTTGGGGCACGTAGGTAACCTTTAGGTGCAGCTAAAGCTTAATAAAATTCTCATGTCACCAAATCAGCAAAGAAAACAAAATTATAAATATCACGTCAGATTTCTAGAGAAGTCAGGATTTATTTCTCACAAAAGACAAAATAAAGTTTCATACAAAAAGTCGGGATTTATTCTCGCAAAGAGAAAAAATAGTTTTGTACAGAAAAGTCGAGACCTAGTTCTCAGAAAAGACAACATAGTTTCATACTGAAAGTCAGGATTTATTCTCGACTAAGACAACACAATTTTTGAACAGAAAAGACGAGGTTTAATTCTCGCTAAGGCGAAACATAGTCTCGTACAAAAAGCCAAAATCTATCCTCGCCAAAGACGAAACGTAGTTTCGTACAGATATCCAAGATCTGAGTCTAAAAAAGCTACCTTGAGTTCTGATTCTCAACCAATCTTAAAAACTGAGTCTTATCTTGGCTTAACAAAAGAGCTTAAATCAAAATAGCGGGTTTTATTCCCAACAAAATCCGAGATCTAATTCTCACACTTAACCAAGAAAAAGTTCATGGTACTTAATTATTCAGCCTCAATTCGTAGACATTTTTACTTTGTGTCCGAGTTGTTAGCTTGACATAAACTTGAATTCAGAACCTAGTTCTTGACTAGTTCATTTCTTTCAATTTTGGAAACTATCATAATCGAAAAGCATTCAATTATAAACAGGTAAATAACCGAATTCAATTTATATTCATGAAACAGGAAAAGTCTTTACAAAATCCAGCAGGAAGAAACCCGACTACAACTACTAAAAAATAGTTCTATTAACTAAAGCAAAGTCTATGTGCATCTCTGAATCAAATCTCACCATGGATATTGGAAGCCTCTCCAACTTCGAATATCGGGACGACCAAGTCCTTTGGAAGAAGCATCGTCAAGGTCTCTTTTTCGTCAATCTCCTTGAACTTGTCTAACTTGGCATTCACATGCTCAGTTTGCACCAAAAGAATGTTGAAACCCTGATGCGACAACAACCAAGGAACATTAACTAAACTGCGGTATTGAGCATTTGACGGCCGAGCAGCCAGGTTTACATCGAGATTGTTGAAACAGCAGGGATTCTCTCAAAACAGCTGGAGAGTCGACTGTTCAAGCTTTGGAACACCCTCAGCTTTTCCGAGTTCAAAGCTTCACGCAGCCGGAGATCAAAATCCTCCTTGATTGAATCCAACTCAGATCAAAGCTTCTACGAAGTGTTGTTCGCTTTCTTGGCATCCTTGCACTGCTTCAATCCGTCTCGACTTAATTTAGCGACTCAGCCACATTCTGCTCCGTCAACTTCAACACATTCTCCTGCTCTTGCCTCAACTCAGTCTTGACACTTGCAAGCTCCTCCTCAACCACAGTAAGCTTAGACCTCGCATCCCCTGCGTCGAGTGAGATTGGGCAGCAAGACCAGCCAGATGAGAAGTTCTTTGAGCACTCTCATGAGGGTGAGCCCAAAGTTTTTCTCGGTCCAACAAAATGTTGTTTAAGTGGGAGATGAACTAGTAAAAAGAAAAGCACAAGTACCTAAAAGTTAGGAAAAGCACAAGTACTAGAAGCCACGAAGAATCAAACCTTGAAAAGCAAGCAAGCCATTTCCTCGTACTCATCCTATTTTGCATCTGGTAGAGAGGAGGAAGAAGCTCTAAAGTGGCCATGATATGGCACATGAGATCAGCACACTTAACACAAAACGAAAAAATTGGTGCCATATTCGTATGGCTGTGAGAGAATTGAAAGTCGAAGGGAAAAATTTTTCTCCTTCTCGGAGCTTTTGCAGATGGACTATCCGATGTTATAGGAACAATGGATATCAACCCTAGCTCTCTTCGAGGGCTGAGAGTCACTGTGACCAATCCTGGTTGCGGCAGTAGCAAATTGATGGGAGTCACTCATCCGAGCAACATTTTTGGATTAGCGAGCATTTTGCCCATCCAAAACAGAATTCTAACCATCCACAACATTGGAGATTTGGAAATTATCGAGACCCATTTTTGGTTTAATGAAAAGAAGAGAGAAAGTATATATTAAGAAGAAGAAACCTTTGCAAATAGGCGCGTCTCAGAAGAGGCGAATAAGAAAGGAAGACGAGAAAAATTATCGTTTTCAATTTAGATATAAGTTAAAAAGTAAATAATAGAGGCGCAACATTTATAGAAATTTACAAAAAGCCAAAACATCGTGAAACGATAATTAATTAGTAGCCTGTCAAACTGCCAGAATAACCCAGTCATAGACTGACCCATGGACCAAAGATTCCAGAAGAAGGTTAAATCTCAGACTCGGAAATTCAGGACAATGTTCCAAGTCTTGGGGGAACAATTGTTGGAGGTGGATCTGAGATCCTACTTCGGTCCACGAAAAACAATAGATGCTCAAACAATTCTAATTCTTGAAGTCAACAAAACGACTGAAGACTTGTTAGAAAATGAGGAATTCGGATGACACGTCATAAGCAAAGAAATGGAAATTTTCCTATTCTGATATTGAAAATTTCTGAAAATCTTGCAAAAATCTTTTGGAAAGTTTGAATCTAAACAGAAATGTAATCTTTCTTATTTCAAATCAGTTGTATCCGCCTATATGCTTTATAAATAGAGGCGGATATCCTTTAAAAATAGATTGAATTTTTGGCATTCTAGCACAAGCAATAAGATACAACTAGGCATCTTTTCACTTTGGGCAATCTCCTTACTCTTTGAATTGATCAGAATCCATACTTATCTTTCCTCTTTAAACACGAGCTTTATTTAGAACGATTGTACTAATTCCTGCTCGAACTGGAACTACATGTTATAGGTAAGGTTTGGTTTCTTGGAAACCCTCTTTGTAAAAGACAATTCACAAACACAAACAACAAACTTTGAAATACGATTTATTCAGCATAAATCTTTTCTTACAAAAGATCTATTCCTTGTTGGAAATTACTCTACTCGAGAAACCAACATAAATCATTTTCAACCTAACCAATAACCTAAAACTCAAGACTCTTATTCACTAATCTTTCTAAAACTTACGACCTAAGTTCTTAGAAATCTAGATTTACAATTGACCATATGTATAGGCACAAGAGACCAACACCTCTTGCCCTAAAATAACTCTCACGTTCTCTTATCAAAAGAGTCAAAATCGCTTTTTCTTCTTGATAAGATCTTCTAAATATTCTCCTTATCTCCAAGTCATCTCAAATAGGAACAACTTGATCTCCAAGTTTGTTTCATATCTAACGTGACTTTTTTAATTCATTCATGTGACCTCCATGTCGTCCAAATATGCACACTTTCAATCAAACCCTTTTTGGCTTGATGTTCATCTCGAGCAAACATACCACGTTTTACATCTTGAACAATCTGGTTCATGTTCTGCATCTTGAGCAATCACGTTCTTGTCTAGCACGGTCAGATCTTGTTGTCAGCCAACTATTTGTTTTTGTGCTTCCCCTAGAATGTTTCTCCCCCATAATCAGACATCCGAATCCATCTAGAGTCATACTCGCATCTCCCCCTGCTTGAGTGCACGTCAAGAGAAAAACAAACAAGTTCTTGTCTAATCGCTAGGACTGACCAATTAGTGTACCAAGATACTCAAGCACAATCAAGAATCAAAACAATCAAAGGCCAAATTTATCACATATAAATTTAAGCGTAAATAAATTTTCCGGTAGAAGTCTTCTTATCCAACAACCTCGTGAGTGACCCAGAATTATAAGCAACCATGTGAAAGACTTCATTTCAACTTTTCACAAATTCAATTTAAGACACGTGAATACCTCGCATTGAGTTTGTTATCCACAAAGAGCCCATATTCCTTGAAGCACAACACACACTCTACTCTTACATATGTACGATCAGTATCAAGATTTTTGTGGCTAGACTTTCACACTGTCATGCCTTCATCACCAGCATTTTCAAAAGCAATGAGAATATCCAACAGATCAAGCAGCTGGAATTTCCTTTGGAGAGACATATTCACAGCAATCAATCAACAGCTTAAAGGATGTAGATATTCGTCTTGATCATATGACTATTACAACATCATAAGTACTGTATAATCACTTTGTTCTTTGTAGAAATATCCATCTAGATTATGTGTTTTGGCAGATATTCACAAGTACGAAACTTCCAACATCTTCATAAAAGTAAATCAAAGATATCACTTGACTTCTCAACCTAATGATTCAAATATTCCATATATTAGTGAAATTTGTGTAACAAGTATCACCTGACTTCTCAAATCGTATACACTTGCTCTCCTCAGCTCTTTGACCTCCTTCTCCTAACATTTAACATTTTTAATTCAGTGATCAGCTTGTGACAGCATGACAGGCAGCTATTTTCCACTTGTTCGATCAAAACTGATATATGTCTGCCTTTTTCAAGTACGTGCCATCCTTTTCCAGAAACGAGCTCATGTCTCAAATCAGCCCAACAAAACCTCAAAACATCACTTATTACTCACAAGTCCAATCGCAATTCTCAATTCAACAAAAAGATTAAAAGACAGAATTTAGTAAACAGATCAGCCAATTGATTTTCAGTGTTCACATGATCAGTTATACCCAGTTTCTCCTCAACAAGTTCACGAATAAAATTATGACGAGTATCAATATGCGTCGTTTGAGAATATTGCACAGGATTCTTAGCAATACTTATAGCACTTTAATTATCACAATACAGAAGAAAAGGTTCAGAAACCATACCGTAATTAGTAGACATTTGTTTCATCCACAAAAGTTAAGTGCAACAGCTTCCTAATGCAATGTATTCCGCTTCTGCTATTGACAAGGAAACACAGTTCTATTTTTTACTGAACCAGGCTTTCAGATTGTTTCCCATGAAGAAAAATCCTCCACTTGTACTTTTCTAATCATGAACACTTCCTGCCCAATCTGCATCGTAGTACCCTGTCAGACTCATGGTGGTATTCTTAGTGTACAAAATCCCATGCTTTTGCGTTCCAACAACATATTTTAAGATGTGTTTTGCTGCTCTGAGATGACTTTCTCTAGGATCTGCCTAAAATCTTGCTCATAATCGTACTGAGGAACATAGATCTAGACGACTTGCTGTCAAATACGGTAACCTTCCAATCAGACTTCTATAGGCTGTAGCATCCATGGATTTTCTTGATTCATCTTTAGAAAGTTTTTCGTTTGATCCCCTGGGTGTCTTGGCTACCTTGCTGTTTTCCATCCCAAACTTCTGAATCAGATTCTTTGCATATGTGCTTTGATTCAAAAAATCCCAACATGAGTCAGTTTTACTTGCAGTCTTAAGAAATATGTAAGTTCACCATTCATACTCATCTCAAATTCTTGAGTCATGACTTCAACAAACCTATCAACCATCGTCTGATTGGTACATCCGAACACTATATGATCAACATAGATCTGCACCACTATGAATCCTTCAGTATTGTTTAGAGTAAACAATTTATTTTCCACACTGCCATGTGTATACCCATGCTCAATCAGAAACGTGGCTAACTGATCATGACTGACCCAACTGAATCTACTGGCACGACAATTACTCGTGTAGAAAAACAAAAGAAGATATCTCCATTCGATTTGTCTCCTTCTGATAATCCGGGTGCTACAATTTCGAATCCGCTTCCTAATGACCATAATTATGATGAGTGGTCTTGTAGCATCAAGATTGCTCTTGAATCTTAGAAAAAGATTGGTTTCTTGTACGGGACTATGTCCAAGCCAACACCAGATTTACCAGACTATGAAGAGTGGACTATGATTAATGCATTGCTTGTATCTTGGATCAAGATGAGTGTTGAATCCAAAATTCAATTTAACCTCTCTCACAGACCTGTCACTTGTGTCCTTTGGAAGCATATCAAGAAGCGCTATGCAGTGAATAGTGGTCCTAAAAACTAGCAAATCAAAGCTGATCTTCTTAACTGCAAACAAGGGACTATGTCTGTTGATTCCTATTATGGGAAACTGACGAAGATTTGGGATAGTGTCGAGAGCTACCGTCCCCTTCGAGTGTGTACATGCGGAAAATGCACTTGAAATCTCATGGAACAACAAAAAAAGATAGAGAGGAGGATCGTGTTCAACAATTCCTTTGTGGCCTTTATGACGCTGAGCTCTGTCGTTCTACACTCACTCTACGTGTACCTTTACCAGATTTAGAAGAACCTTACAATCTAGTTCGCCAAGAAGAAGATATGCAAAAAACTAATCGCCCTCGTGATGTTACTGGTGAAGTCACATCATTTTTTGTACCAACACGATCACGTTATAATGATGCAACAAAAGCATAGCTGATGAAGATCAACCGCTGTGCAAACATTGTCATCAAAGTGGACATCTCACTGATAATTGCTTTGGTGTATATGGTTACCCAGAATGGTGGGAGATCATCCGAGATCAAAACCAATCTCGATAGGTGCAACACCTTGTGCTCAAGGCAGAAGACATGGAAACAACAATGGTATGACTTGTGGTAATTATACAAGTACTTCTTGTGTGAATGCTATATCAACTCCAGCCTCAACCGAACATGCTAATCACATAATTACGGATCATGATTGTGATGTTGTAGTGTGTCTTACTGATGAACAATGGAAAAGTGTCACATCCATTCTCAAATGCACGTCAGTTTTCCAATCCAAGTTCTTCTAATAATTTAACAGGTACGAACTCTATTACTCCCTCTTGGATTTTAGATACTAGATGCACGCATCATATGACCAGTAAAAAGCATAGTCTCCATGATCTGTGACAAATCCCACTGGTTATGGTGAATTTGGCTGATGGTCATGAGTGATATGCTGATACAAAGGGAACCGTTGATCTTGGTTCTGGTTTGAAACTGCAGTCTATGTTTTTTGTTGATGGAATGAAATCTGATTTGATCTCAGTAGGTCAGTTGATGGATGATACTTTACTCCCAACCCGGCATTCAACCTGTGGAGACGTCAAGATCGACTGATTTATAGCGCTTTACTAGGAGCTATAAGCAACAACATTCAGCCCATTCTATCCACATCCACCACATCTGCAGAGATCTGGTCAACCCTTTTCTCAACCTATGCAAGACCCAGAAGAGGCCATCTTAAACAGATTCGCCAACAACTCAAAACCTGGACCAAAGGAAATCGCAGCATTGATGAGTACGTACAAGGATTCACAAATCGATTTGATCCACTAGCAAATCTGGGAAAACCACTGGACCATGAAGACAAGATTGACTACATTCGAGAAGGAGTTACTGAGGACTATAAGACAGTGGTGGACCAAGTTGAAGGTAGAGATACACCACCAACTCTCAATGAGCTTCACGAGAAAGTCATTAACCATGAGTTGAAGCTGCAGGCCACTCAAGCGATCTCTACTGTTCTTCTCTTTGCCAATACTGCACTTACCGTGGGTCTAATTCTCATAACAACAACAGTCCTACAACAATCAGGGCAATACCACTCGTGGCAATAACAAACGCAATCAACAAGCATGGCAACACCAAGCTCCCAACTGGCAGTCACATAATACACAAACTATCAAAATTAGAACCAGCAACCTCGAGGATATCAAGGGAAATGTCATTTGTGTGGTGTGTTTGGACACAGTGCAAGAAGATGCTCTCAGCTTCAGATGGTTGGTGGACAAGCACAGATGCAGCCAGTGAACAATCCATCCACATCCTGGCAACCGAGAGCACATATGGCTACTACACAGTCGTATAATCCTAACAATTGGGTGGTGGATAGCGGAGCTATCCGATCTCAATAACCTATCTCTACATCAACCATACACCGGAGGCGATGAGGTTAGAATTTCTATGGGTCTGCGGTTCCAATCTCTCATACTAGTTCAACATCTCTCCTCACTCCCACTCGTCCTCTCAAACTGCAAGACGTTCTTTATGTGCCATCTGTCAATAAAAATCTCTTGTCAATTTACAGATTATGTAACACTAATCAGGTTTCTGTGGAATTTTTCCCTGTTACCTTTCAGGTGAAGGATCTGATCACAGGGGCCCTGTTGTTCCACGACAAAGCTAAGAATGAATTGTATGAGTTGCCGAAGCTTACCTCACCCATTATCACCTACTTCGCATCACCAACCCCCACAACTACTCTCAAGTCATGGCATTCAAGATTCAGTCACCCGGCTGCACCTCTATTAAGCTCCATTGTTTCAAGATTCTCTTTACCCGTTTCACATTCCCTTCAAAAACAACTTACTTGTGCTGATTGCCTCATTAATAAAAGCCATAAACTCTCTTTTTCACAAAACTCTCTTCACACAAATCGTCCACTTCAAATTTTTTACAGTGATGTATGGACTTCTCCCATTATCTCCATTGACTCATACAAATACTACCTCATCTTTGTTGACCATCACACTCGATATACCTGGTTTTATCCCCTCACATATAAATCCCAAGTTCAACACACATTCACTCAGTTTAAATCCCTTGTTGAAAACCACTTACAAACAAAAATCACAACCCTTTTCTCGGACAATGGGGGCGAGTATATCACCATGAGAGAATATCTAGCTACTCACGGGATTAGTCATCTCACCTCTCCTCCACACACATCAGAGCATAATGGAATATTTGAAAGAAAACAGAGACACATCGTTGAGACAGGCCTCACCTTAATGAGCCAAGCTTCAGTACCAACAAGCTATTGGCCCTACGTGTTTGCTACAACTGTGTACCTTATCAACCGGATGCCGACACCAGTCCTTGCTAATTCCTCACCGTATGTTGCTCTGTTCCACCAGGAACCAAACTATCCCAAGCTCCAAATATTTTGGTGTTTGTGTTTTCTATGGCTAAAACCATATACCAAACACAAACTCGAACCAAAGTCTGCTGCCTGTGTCTTTCTTGGCTACTCTCTCACCCAGAGTGCGTATTACTGTCTTAAACCACAATCAGGGAGAATCTACATCTCCAGACACGTCAAATTTGAAGAATCATCCTTATCTTTTGCCCAAGCTAAATCAACAGATCTCGAGAAAGTAGACACAAATCCCGTCACCATAACTACTGCAACTATCATCCCGCTTCGGCCCACTCATCCACACATCTCAGCTTTGCCGGAACCGCCGCCCTCGTGCTCAGCTTCTCCATCAAACTCGTCGTCATCGGCAACAATGGCATCTCCTGCTTCGTCTTCTTCGTCACCCAGCGAAGAATGAACAAGACAAATAATGGATATGGGCAAAAATTCAGCATCTGGCCCACTAGTTCAGCCTTCACTAAGTACTCAAACAGGCCCAACAACAGGAATAAGCCCAAATCAGATTGCAACTGGACATGACCCAGAAAGTCTCTGAGCTCGCCATCGATAATTCTTCGTCGTCTCCAACAACTTAGCCACCGGCAATGGAGAATCTGCATCCTATGCGCACTCGTGGGAAGAATCAAATCACAAAACCCACTCAAAGGTTGAATCTCTTGGCATTTGTTTCACAACAATCTTAGACAGAACCAAGAACAATTACACAAGCGCTCCCAGATGATAAATGGTGAGAAGCGACTACAAGTGAGTTCAATGCGATTGTCAGGAATCACACATACGATCTGGTCCCACCAGCTCCAAATCAGAATGTCATCTCTACCAAATGGCTTTTCTTATTGAAATACAAACCCACAAGTGAAATTGCTCGCCATAAAGCTAGGTTAGTTGCTTGGGGATTTGATCAATCATATGGTGCTGATTACGCTGAGACGTTTAGCCCAGTCGTTAAGTCCACCACGATTTGTTTGGTCTTAGAAGTTGCAGTCGGCCAAAACTGGATTATTAGACAGCTTGATATCAACAATGCCTTTCTACAGGGCACTCTCACTAATGAAGTATATGTCTCGCAGCGAACGGGTTTTATCGACAAAGATAGACCTCACCATATGTGTTGACTGAGAAAAGCACTGTATGGCTTAAAGCAGGCGCCACGTGCGTGGTATGAAGAGTTGAAAATGTTTCTCATCGCCATGGGGTTTGTCAATTTAGTGGGAGACACATCTGTTTTTGTTCTCCACACACATGATCTGTTGATCTATATTATGGTTTATGTTGACAATATTGACGTCAGAGGGAACAAAACAGAGGTGGTTCAAGAGCTCATTAAAACTCTTGCACAGCGGTTTTCACTCAATAATATTGGTGAACTCTTCTTTTTTCTTGGTGTTGAGGTTACCATAACAAAAGGAGGAACACATTTGATGCAACGAAAATATATAACTGATCTCCTTCACAAGACAAATATGCATGAGCCACTTCCTGTCTCCACACCAATGGCTCCTCATCCTCGCCTTACTCTTTCCTCAAGAACAAAGCTCGATGATCCACAAGAGTACAGGAAAGTGATTGGCAGTCTTCAGTACCTCGCATCAACTAGACCGGATGTTGATGTGTGTGATTTTTGATGGTTTTAGAGTCTTATTTTAGGTTTTTTTGC
>OVBA01008813.1:0-11732 GCA_900406435.1 Lepidium aucheri | reverse complement strand
GTGCATACAATAGATGGGGTGCAGCATTGATTAGGTAATTAATACCTGTTTCTGAAGGACCTGTAGTTGCAAGTATTCTTAAACCAACAACGTATTGGGCGGTTATGTTACCAACATTAAGACAACGCCTGAGGAATGGTTCGTATGGTGATCCAGGAGCACCAAGTTGCGGGATGAATATGAATTCATCAATGTCGACATGGCGTAGCACTTCTGCAGAGTACACTATGTTTTTGAAATCTGGACCAGCGAATATAAAACCCTTTAACTCCCTAAACCCATGTTTACCAACTCGACTAACAATGTCGGAAATTATATCTAGTGGGAGGAAACTCATAATCTTTGTAGTTGTTTAGATATTACAACAAGGTAGAATTGGTCATTCTTTATAGGGAAATAAGCCGTTGGAATCCGTAGGACCCAACCTACGAAAACCCACGGATACTGAATGCCGTAGGTGTCCGTAGGTTTAGAATCTACGAAGACCAATAGCCTACTGAATCTGTGGACTTCTGTTGATAAATGAACCTACGGAAACCCACGGAAACAGAATGCCGTGGGTTTCCTACGACAACCGATGGAGCACGATTAAGTAATCTCAGCCGCGGAAATGTATCGTCATATCAAACCAGAAGTGTATCAGTTGCTGCAGAGCATGGGTAATAATTGTCGTAGGTTTCCGTAGGTTTGGCCCTACGGAAACGAACGGAAACTGAAGGTTGTTGCTTTCCATTGGTTATAAAGTCAACGGAAACCAACAGGTGCTGGATGCCGTTGGTTTCCGTAGGTTTCCTTACCTATAGAAAGCAACGGATACGGAGTGCTATAGGTGACCGTGGAATTCCATAGACTTTGAAAGCTACGGAAACCAACGGACTGGAATAGTCATATCAAGGCAGAAGTGTATCAGTAAGGCAGACGTGTATCAGTTGCCAAAGGCCATTGTCAAGTCAAGGGCTGTTGGTTGCCGTCGGATTCCATCGATTTACCTTTCCTACAGCCACCAACGGCCCTTACTACTATAAATTAGTAACTCTTATTGTTAGATTAAGACACAAACTAGAATAAAAATGTCTTTTCTACCATATGAAATAGTTCACGATATTGTTCGTCGTGTGGGAAAGGAAGGATTTCGAGAATTAAAAGGTTTTATTGCCGCTGGACGCACTCTACAAAAATGGTTTATTCAGAGGAAGTGCTGCGCGAAGTGGACGTTACTGAGTTCATCTTCAATACCCACCTTGGTGAACTGTCCTCATTGTTCCGTCCATTTCTCGAACGATGCAGAAATGCAGGGAATCTTACTGCTCAATATGTGATTGGGTTACGAATCCTTACAACAACTGGACCATCAGAAGAAGGAATTAGTCTTCTACTAAATGCAATACCACATCTTTTTTATGCGCGTTTTGCAGCTGCTGCATTTCTCTGCCTATGTGGTAACAAAGATGTGGGACTACCAGTCTTTGATTCATTTCTTCAGATGGTTCCAAATATTCATGAAGCAACGGGAATTGCATACGGAGTTTGTGACCAGATACAAGATATGGCGATTCCGGGTAGTCACCTTTTTCGAGGTAAAATCAGCTTTACCGAGGATTCCATACCGGCATGTGGATTTAATCACCGGGGAGACCGTACTGTTTGCCACTACTACTTTGGGCTATCCGCCACTTGGATGATAATGGATATGATTTAGTTTAATTGTGTACGCACGTTGTTATTTTATTTAGGATTTTTTTAAAATTTTAAGTACGTTGTAATATTTTTAAAAAAATGTTGTAGTGTCATGGCATGTACCTTATAATGTTTTATAAATTAAGTTCTGATATATAAGAATATAAGTTTTCTAATATTATATGCTCTACCATTTAATTTTATATAATATATATTACATATACTAGAATTTATTAAATCTGCTTTTAAAATTTAACGGGTAAATCAATCACAGAAAATTGCAATTATCTGAGAATTCATATCATTACACAACGATACCCACTGAATAACATACGTAAACCGACTGATTTACTAAACACCAACGGAAAGCCACGAGCTTACATATATTCAACGGAAACCAATAGTTTCAAATAATCAACGGAGAGCTACGGGACTAAAATTAATCAACCAAAACCTACGGGCATAAAACAAGTCAACGAAAACCTACGGGTTTAATAACAAACCAACGGAAACCAATGGGTTGCATAAAAATCAACGGAAACCAACGGGTTATAAAAATCAACGGAAACCAACAGGTTACATAAAATCAACGGAAACCAACGGGTTACATAAAAATCAACGGAAACCAATGGGTTACATAAAAATTAACGGAAACCAACGGACCTAAACCCTATTTCACCCAACTCCTTCTTCTTCCTCATTTCTCCGCCACCCAATCTTCGATTTCTCTTCTGTCGCGGCTCCGCCCATCCTTTCCTCCGGCGAATCGATCATCTACGACACAATAGACAATGTGTAAGTTTTTCATTTCTATTATTCCTTTCTAGTTAGATTTAGGTTTTAGTTTTGAAAAAAATTTGATTTTCAAATGAGATGTTGGTTGTAGATGAAATAGGTGGTGTAATTAGGTTGATAACTTGTGGAAGAGATCGATTTTGGCCTCCTATTGGTATTGGCTTCGAGTTTTTGGTTTAAATTTGTATGTTTAACAAGGAATTGGTGTTGAGAAATTTTTTTTTATCAAGAATAAATTTTTTTTTTTGAAGAACAATTTTTTTTTTTGAAGAACACACTTTTTTTTAGTGCAACCCAGATTTGTTTGGGTTTATTATTAGAAACTGGTAATAAAAAATGTTAATACATATACAAATAGTTTAGGAAATTGTATAATAGTATGTTTATGAAAATATAAATTGATTAGGAAAATGTATGTTCAAATAAATAAAAAATTTGTTTACAAATATGTTTTTGTATTTTTTTTACCATAAAAAATAAAAACTAATGTACGTGTATACATATATTAATATCTATATATTAATACATAGAAAACATGTATATAACTATGCATATATATGTATATAGTAGTATGTTGAAATAAATATAAAAATATTACCGATATATATCATTTATATATTTTTAAAATATTCAATTTTTAGATAATTTTTAATATAAAAAATATATATGTAAATAATTATATATTTCAATATTTTAATTAAATCTTTAAGTATAATTATTAGTATATAAATTCGAAGATCAATTTTAAAAAAAGATTGTTTTCTAAAAATAAAAAATTATGTTATTATTAGGGATTTTCCGTATGAGGATTTCCATCGAGCACAGTCACGTCGACCATCAGAGAACGATTCTGATCGTACTCCGAGTCCACAGCATGTATCACCTCCTGGTCGAGTGCCTGATTCACAGGTCCGGGTCTTCTACTAGCCCGCAACCCCTTAATCTGATGATCGAGCAGATTCTTAGGAGTGAGGGTCGAGGTCATTTAAAATTCCTCGATCCTAAACTCGAAGTCTCAAACTCGACATGGTATTTATTCTTACAAATTTCGTTTTCTTACAAACATATTTATTTTTAATCACCAAATTATAAAATAACTACACACCTTGATTTAGGTTTCGCCTCGAGGGCGAAATTATTACATACATAAAGCACATGATTCAAGAACAACTTTACGGCGCTTACCCTACCTATAACAAATTCCCGATGTGGGTTAAGGGGAAGTGGTTCAAATCATTTGCGGTATTATTTTTTTCTTTACTTTACATTTATTTTATATTTTTAAATTTTTTAAAAATTTACAACTTAAATGTTTATCATTAAAATTGTCAACCAGCAACATTTCAACTGGGCTGTCGAGAACACTCCTGAAGTGAAGAAAAAGTTTGACGAGCAATGTAGTGTCTCATACAGTAACCACATCCATGCCTGGAAGACTGCATGAAAGAAGGACCCATCTACCAAACCGCATGGGTGCCCACAGGATCGCTTGCAGGGGTTTGTTGAGTACTAGAGTACTCCCGCCTTAAAGAAAATTTCTGATCGGAACAAGAAAAATCATCGAGGAGGACAAGACGTGACAGTAAAGGCGCCGGATACCCACACCGCCGGCTGTTATACATTCGAGCGCGTTGAGCGCGATATGGTAAGTTCAATATATTTATTTTACATAATTATAGATATTTCAAAAACAATGACGACAATTAACTTTTTTTTGTAGACGGCTAAGAATGGATGCGTACCTGATTGGCTCAGCCTATGAAGGGTTGTCACACTGGGAAGAAGTCAGGGAAGATCGAGAACCCTAAGGTGTTGGAGGTCGTTGAGAGAGTGGAACAGAGGACGATGGAGCTCCAAACGCAGATGACTCAGGACGAGCTAGCCCATCTACTTCACTTCCGCAAGATACAGTCAACCAAATTGTCGTTGAGGTAGTGTTAATTTTCAAATATTGTTTATTACTAATATTTACATTTTTTCAAAAAAATTCTAATTACATTTGTTATTTACAGGAAACTCCTTGCACCAAAGAACGAAAACTAGGCCTTGGCAAACTAGTTACCGTGGATGGTCAGCCTGCTGGAGTTGACCTGAGTCAAAGATTCGGTCTGAGTCAGCAAAGGCGTAAGGAGCTACTGACTCTCAGGGCCAACCAGGCGACCGTGATGGAGAAACTCCGCGAGAATGACGAACGACATGCGCAGCATGAAGCAAGGTTTGCTGAGAGTCAAGCACAAATAGCCAGATTACTCGAACTCATGCAACCAAGGAGTCTAACGCAAGATAGTGAAACACAAGATCCGAACTTCCAATTTTAGTTTCCGTTTTTTTGTATATATTTTTAATACATTTGTTTGTAAATTAAATATTTTATTAATATATTCATTTTTTCTATTTAAAATTTTTTTAAATAAATATTTTCACATAAAATTAATAAAAATCATTAATGTAAAAATATTTTAAAAAAAACCATCCGTGGGTTTCCATCGGACGGAGTCTACGGAAACCAACGGAATTTACCTACGTCAACCCACAGAAAAAACCTATGAAAACCAACGGTATCCTTTGCTACGGAAACCTACGGCTGGTGTTCCTACAGAAACTTACGGCAGGTGTTCCTACGAACACCTACGGCTGGTGTTCCTATGGAAATCTACGGGAATATTTGCAACGGAAATCTACGGTTTTGAATCCAACCGGAATCTACGGAAACTATCTCTACGGATACCCACGGCAATAATCTAGGGACAGTGAACCAACGGCCGAAACTGACGTTAAGCTACAAACTACGTAATTTACGATAACCCACGGAGCAATGCCACGGAAACCTACGGCAATAATCCACGGCAATCTATGGCTTTTATTCTACGGTATTCCACGGTATTAACCAATGGAAACCTATGACCGTAAGCCGTAGGAGTCCGTCGATTAATCCTATGGTCACCGACCAAACCTCTCAAAACCAACGACTCTAATCCGACCATCTCTTTCCATCAATTTCCGTAGGAAATGAACCGACGGAATATGCCATAGGTTTTGACAGTGTTTTCTTGTAGTGTCAGATTTATAAACATGCATTGTTGGATTTGCAAAGTTGATACTAAATTTGTGTTGTACTTCTTCATTAGCAAAAGTTCAACAACTATTTACCTATACTATCTAACAATAGCATATAGTGTGACAAAAACATTTAACAATAACATATTTTCTCCTTTGAATTGTAAGAAGATTAACATATGGCAAAGTTTCAAAACACTGTTTTTTTGTGCTCATCCTCATACTGAATTCAACTGGTAAGATCTATATATTGTCGATTAATTCTTTTTTATTCTATATTCTAAATCTCATCACAATTGGTATATATATAATTATATATAATTTCCATAATGTTGATAATTTTAATTTGATATAGAGTTAACAAAGATTGAAGGTAAAACATGTAAAACCAACTTTATATATATATATATATATATATATTTAATATTCAGATTTTTGGGAGACCTGTTTTTGGAAAAACAATTTACTTGGTTCAGTTTTTTGGTTTAGGAAAAATTGTATCTTTTTAACCAATTAAAAGAATAGTTTTGGTATAACGTTTAATTAAAAAAGAGGAGTAGCATAGATTAGACAATAATACACCAGGTAATAGTAAACATAGAAAATAATACTCCTCTATTCCATGAAATTTGATTTTCTCCATATATATTCTTGTTTCACCAAGTTTAATTTTTGAATAATTTAATATATTTTTTATGAAAAGATAATTCATTAAACTAATGGTTACTATATTGTACTAGAGTCATGAGTAAATGACTAGAAGAAGAACTCTCTTTGTTTACATGACCATTCTTTTTGTTTTCTTTTTAGTCTTGGTTTCCTGTTAGTCTTATTTTCTTCTGAAACCAATTGAAACAAGAAGAAAGCATGAAAGAAAAAATGAAAGAAGAACAAGAGGAGGAAAAAAAGAAAGAAAATGAGTACTCAAGAGATGTTTACATGATCAAATCATACACTTCTCAAAATTTGGATTAAAATAAGTTTTCTGATGATGAAGAAGATAAAGAAGAGTTTCTTCCAAACAAAGAATTTGAAGAACCTCTATTGAGTTTGTTGAAGATTTATTTGCCCATGTTTTTTTAGTTTTAGAAGTTTCATAAATTTTCTGTTGGTTTATATATCTTTGCATATGTATGTTTCTTTACTTTTATTAGATTTCTAATGACTATTGTTGAACTTTTGTTATAAGAAGAGATTTTCTGTTGGAGTACAAATTAAGCAAAATTTTGTTTTCATAAAAGTATCATAACCGTAGGAGAAATAATTAAAAAATTAAAACAACTACAAAATGATACTTAAGCTGTTTCATAAAAATTAAAACAACTACAAAAATATCATGACCGTAGGAGACGTAATTAAAAAATTAAAACATCCATAAGGTGTTTCATAAAAATTAAAACTACTACAAAAATATCATAACCGTAGGAGACATAATTAAAAAATTAAAACAACTACAAAATGATACTTAAATATAAACATAAAATTTTTAGTACTTACTAAGTAATTTAATATATCTTGTATCAAACTAGGATCACAAACCATTTGTGAAGGTAGATTACCTTTTTTCTCTAATCAAGATTTATTCAAATGTGGAATCTTGTAATCATTTGATCATCTAATTTTCATAATTTCCTGCATGCATGATTGCAAAGTCAAAAAAATTTGGTTGGCTTCTTTCGATGGGTATTCCTCAAAAGTTGTTTCTACCACCAAAACAAATTCTTCTACCGTCTCTGGACATACCTTGTGTTATAGTGTTTGAATGGAATTTAAAAATCAAGATCTAAAATATTTAAATCTGGAGAATTAGCTGGCTGACACATGAAACGAATATCAAACTCAGAAGAGAAGCAGCAGCTCAGATTTTTAGATCTCTCGGATCCACATGTGTTCTTGCATTATCTTGTTGAGTAAAGATAGGTTTTCCAAAATCTTCTTGAGGTCATTTTTCATGAATTTTTGGTAGAACTTTTCTAATTAAAACCTCTTTTATATCTTTTCTTTTAATGGAGGTCATTGGCTTTAACTTTAAAGTTCCTGCATCTTGATTTATACTCCGTCTTAGGGTCGGTTGCATTTGAACAAATGGAAACACTCCTATTTTTCCAGGAAAACACCTCATTTCCTTCTCCATTAAATCTTGGACGAGCTACAACAACTAAAAACATAACTTTTTCAATAAAGTTTTTACTTTGATATGTACGATACGGCTCCTCTTCAGCCGAAAGAAGGTAATTTTTCTCTGTCTTTTTAATCATGTAAAACCATATTCCATCAATATAACAACATTGTACAAATTAACAAAGTTCGGATTATCAGGCATGGTACTATTGTCGAGCATGGAGACACAAAATTCTAGTCGAGCTCTCATATTTTTTTTCTCAAACTTGGCTTGATTGCATTTGTATAACGCTTAATGAGCCCTTTTTTCAGACACTGATGCAAGGTTGTAAGACTCATATTCAAAGAAGTCGTCAATGATCTTTAAGTTTTTGATGATGGAGTAGAATCTCAGCAACTCGAGCAAGGTCAATTTGAGATTTCTTTGGACCACATCTACCCTTTCTCCTATGTGCTACATCAACAATTTTGTCATTTGGAGTATTTTTAGCTTGTCGCCAAATTCGTTGAACCGTTTGTAAAGGCACCGATAATAAATTGGAGTTTCCCATTGTTGTTGTATTTGTCATGTTTCTATTGATACTTCTTTCTAATAGAGCATGATAAACTTCTAATATTTCTCCATCTATCATTTGTTTATTACGAACCATAGCGTCTTGAGATACATATTCACTTTCTGTTGTAAGAAAAAAATAAACTATTGTAAGATATTGACATAAAATATTTAGGGTAAATATAATATACAACTATATTGTTACATTTTAAAAGAATATTAGAGTTTGAATTGTAAATTGATAGTGTCATGCATGAATAAAGAGCACATAAATTTTTGAAAATTCTAAAGAATCATTCAATGGAAATATAGTTAAAAAACCAATCAATAAAGAAACAAAAAGGTAACAAAAATTTACCTGGTGAAATCTCATTTAAATCTTCATTGCCACTTTCTTCCATTTAGTGAAATTTCATTTAGATCAAACAAAAAAATACTTTGAGGTACATTCATATCTATATTGGAATCCATGAAAAAATGGTTAGATGGAGTGATTTCATTGGATTGGTTTTATAAGCAAGAAAACATCTCTTTTTCGCTCCATGATAAAATTTAAATTTTTCATTTCCAATTGATCATGTAATTTTGGCTCCAAACCAAAAATTCTATCTAAATATGTAGATTTAATACATGGCTAAAAGATGACTCCATTACGTGATATTAAAACATGGAGTAGATAATAAGATATGGGCTCTGTTCTTTTTAACATCGCTGAGATACCATTCAGCGACTCAAAATCTCAAGCAAATTAAATTTAGTTTTGTGAGAAGTGAATGAATGGCACTCTAGGAGTAAAGGTAAGTCATCATGTAATATTTCTAACATGAAAAACATTTTAATGTACTAGATAAATATATTATATTTTTGTTTCTTAATCTTTGGCAAATTGTAAAAAATTAAATTCCATGGAACAGAGAGAGTATATGATGATCCAGCTAATAACTCAAGCACAAAGGTTTGATCCTCTCTACTACACTAGGAGATTTAAAAGGAATTTTAGGGTGTAGGTTTTAGACTATGGATCGGATATTTGTCGATCCAATTGTTGATAAAAAAAGAATGACTGGTGAAAATTTTGGAGTTAAAGTAAGAAAAATCAACTTGTATTCATTATGAACCAAACAAAAATTTTATATGATATTTGATATGATAAATATTTAGATCCGTTTATCATTAATATAAATATGTATTTTGATCCCCAGATCCAAAAAGAAATAAAGATGAATGCTTTTTTATGTGTTACAATATTTGATAATCATCGTTTTTGCTCTAAACTTTTCATCATAGATTCAAATATATTTATCTATACTATTTAAAGAGAATGCATATTAGAAAATAACTTAGAAATTGTAATTTTAATCAATGGAGTATATAAAAATAATAGGTTACATATTTAATAACTAATCAAATCTAATATAAAAAGATTTGGTATTTCATTTTTACGCTAATAAAGTAAAACATATAACATCTTCGATAAATTGTCTTTTTTCTTTCCACTGATTGATAATGAAGGTTGAGATTACAAATAACCGAGAATACAAAAGAGATCAAATGATACATTTAATCCTTCAAAGAGGATGTAATGATAGTGAACCCAAAGATACAACCAAATACAACAATAAATAAAATCTTCCATACGACCTAAGGATTTCTGTTATCTAAGACAGACTTCAGACTTGCGGTCGATGACTTGAAAACACTGCACAACTTTCTCTTGAAATAATGATTCTATATCTTAAGATAGCCAATATCAAAGGTTACCCGGTTGAGCTTGCTACTAAAAGCTTGCTCGAATGGGAGAATCAAAGACTGCAAGGCTCAAAACCAGTCAAGATGTGAGAACAGATTTACCAACAAAGAACAAGGGAAAGATTACTCGAAAACAGCTAAAGCTCCATCAAACCCTAGATCATGAAATTCTACAGGCTGAGGAGAGTTTAAAGATGCCTAATACTTAATCAGTGGATTCGATTAAGTAAAGCTCGAGCTAGAAATTATCTACAAACTTAAAACTCCAAAACAAAAGAGAACCAGAGAAGGAAAAGCTGGATCTAAATCAGAACAATAAAGGCAAAACGGAGACTTGTTGGACCATAAATGTAAGGGATGAGATCGAAAGGACCTGAAGAACAAGGTGGAGCTTACAACCACTCCGGCGATGCCTTAAGATCGCCGACCAACTTCACCAAGCCAAAACTGTCGAGACTAAGAAGATCCTTAAATCAGTTCCAGAGCAAATCAAGACTTTGAGAAGCTTCCTTCCTCTGTAAAGACTTCGACGGATGAAGAAATCCACCGATAAAGCCTCACTCCCAGATCTGAGCAAAAAGTCATCCAACTTCTATTAAATCACATCCGATCTAGAACCATTTCCCTAGATCTGAGTTCAACGGCGAGATAAGCAAACAAAGTCTCCAAGAGGTTCAGAGAGAGAAAGTAAAATTTTATAAAATAGTATCCGTATGTATTGAGATTATTGACTCATGTGCTTTTAACATGCTCGATAAATTGTCACTTGTTAAATTTTTTTCAACCTTACTCTTTTTCTTTCAGTACTAATCGGAGTAACAAGACTCGATCCATATCCAAATTATTTCAACTGGAGCTAGTTATGATTCGAACTCACCCCCTAATGGCTAACTAAATCAGGACAAACCGTTGTTAATTAACAAAAACAAAAATGTTACTAAATAATAAAGTATATATTAATAAAGTTATTATTGCGTAAACATAAAACACATAAAAGTATAACACATTAATAAAGAGCTGACTGCATGGTCTTCATATATTATACACATTCACATCAAATCACCTCGTACTTTTTGTCTCTTTGGTATACACCCTGAATTTATTATATTATTTATAACTCAACCTAAAATTTTTGTGCTCTTCGTTAATTTAATTTAAATTCTTTACTTTTTTAAAATTAACCAAATTTTATTAATCAAGTTCGACTTATCAACCAAAATTATCATTATTTTTATCAATTTTCTCCAAATCAAACTCTATTTTTATCATTTTCTCCAAATTCTAATGTTTCTTTGTTTTATTCAAGACACAATCACGATATATTAAAACTGCATTTTATGGTTTAGTAGTGACGATTAATAAAATCATTTTTGATTTGAATGGAATGATAAAATCTACTTCTATTAAAGCGGAGGTCATATTTTCCTAAACACCCTGCACTTTTCAATATTTATAACAAACTCCTTCTAATTCCTTTATTTACAAAACTAAATAATGAGGTTTAATAACTGAAAAAAAATTGAAAATATAGTGTGCAAAGAATTATGTAACCACTCACTAATTACTTAAGTTATGTAACCGAACACTAATTACGTAATCTAATTCTATTAAAATTGAGGTACATATTTTTTTAAACAACCTTTAGTTGTAAACAATTAACAAAAATCCTATTTTATTATTGTCATTTAATCCTTTTATTATTTCTTTTATTACATTTTCAATAAGACATGATCAAACTAATTCACAGGTATAGTTATTCAAGTAAACGAACAAATAGGAA
>OVBA01008812.1:0-11732 GCA_900406435.1 Lepidium aucheri | reverse complement strand
ATTAATTAGTTATAGAATCTTATCAGAATATAATTGTGTGACAAATATTGTATGATAATATTTCCTAAAAACAATACAACCTAGTCCAAAACAGACAATATAACACGGTATTTAAGTTAATGCTAAGCTTTTATTATATAAGAGATTAGCATATAATATGGATCAGATATTGTTGATCCAATTATTGATATAAAGAAAATTTTATTATATCTTCAATTTTAGATCTTACCATATTTTTAGTCTCAAGGAGACATAAGTCTCACATTGAATTGATTTTCTATTGTCACCACCAAATTTTGGACTTAAAACGGTTTTTAACAAAGTGTGATAGGTTAGTTGTATAATTCTACTTATATTATACACATTCAAAACATTTCCCCCCGTATTTTTTACTTCTTCAGTATACAACCTGAGCTTGTTTTTGTCTTTTTAATTTAACATAATCTCAAGAAATCAACATAACTCCGCTTTGAATTAATCGTTTTGATTAACAAACTAGATTATTAAGTGTTTAATATACCACATTTATGCTAATTATAACCATAAGTTTTTAATCTCAAATATATAAGCCAAAATAACCTAGATCTTAATTTTGACCCAATTAACCAAACCAAGTAAAAAAAAACGGAATAAGATAACTAGAGATTTATGTCCAAAAAACTAAACCTAAAGTTTAAAATAGAAATTAGACATATGATCTCTACGATTAACCTAATTAAGAATTTTAAATCCATTAAGGTTCTTACATCGAAATCAAAGATTACAACTGTGCAAAAAAAATCAAAATCTTTGTTGCAAAAACTTGAGACCAAAGAAAATTGAGAAGTGAAGTTATGTCTCAGAGAATGAATACATCATGAAGACAATTTTTACTTCGTACGTTCAAGAGAGAATATCATATGTCCAACCTCTACTATTATTGAAATCCAAGCTCCACTATTATTTTAAACTCTACTATAATTGTTGCCATCATCATTGTACATTGCAGAGTTTTCTAAGAGACTTAACAATTTGAAATATTTTTAGTATGTGAAAATTTCCAGAAGTAAATGGGGTTTACATAAAAAATAATAGAGATCATATGGAATGTAGAGAAGGTGATGAATAAAGTGATAGTGATGAAAAGAGTAGTGATAATGGAAGCGACAAAGAAACCGATTTTATGGATCGTTTTGAATACGAAGTAGAGGAATTTGTTGCTAACTTTGATAATGAGACTAGAATTAGTCGAACCACAATTTCAGAAAGTTCAGATGAAGAAGAAGATCTGATCGTGCCTAATATAAGAAAATTAGAAGTGGAAAAAGTGATAGATTGCCGGGTGGTAAAGCGTTATTGACCGGTTTTGGGTTTAAAGAAGTTGCTTTGAATTATGTTTTGAGGACATGATATAACATGATTCAGAAAGGTGGGATAATAAAAAGATCTCATTCAAATACGAGATGGGTGGACAATATAAATGGAGGGTCTATTATTCTTATGATAAGCCAAAACAATTATACATGGCAAAGACATCTTGTTTATTGCAATTCTGTACTTCAAATAGGAAATGTAAAATATTAAGAAATCTTATGATTGGAAGACTTTTTATGGAGAAGCTGAGGATAAATGAGATAATCGAAGAAGACGTGAAGAAGTTCACACGAAATCAAAAAGACACCAAAACGGGGAGAGACGTAGATTTAAGATGGAGTGGTGGAAAGATAGATTCGGACCGCCATCTTTAATTGCGGATTACTGTCGACTATGGACGAACCATACATCGATATATCCACTGTTGAAAAGATATTTATGTCTAGTTTCAAGAACAGGTTTCAGATTCAGAATTAGAGATACGTTCAAAAGTTATAACCGTTTTCGTAGAGCATATTAAATCTGTCGCGAATTTCAAGGAGAAGAGTTAGGATCGAAGATTTCAACACAAGGAATGCCAAGGCATCCACGGTTTGGATCTGAAGGAATGCAAATACAATCCCAAAGGGAAAACAGAAAGATTACCCACGTCTTTAAAGCTACACAAGGCCTAAGGCCGGAAAATGTGTGAATGATCGAATAGAAACGATTGGGTACAAATATAGGAGTGTGAAAAAAGAGTGCAATCACCAAACGGTGTAATCACCAAAAAGTGTGATAACTAAAGGGTGCAGACCCCAAAGGGAATGAGAAAAAAGGATATCTAAGAGAAAGAGAATAAAAGATGGTTTGTGACCAACTAAGATAGAAGCATAACGTAAGGCAAAAAATCAATTAAGGAGAGTATTGATCATAATTGAGTTTGTAATGTTTTAAGTTAGTTATTAAATTAAGATTCCCAACATATTAAGTTAGTTATGAAAGAGTTGTGACGTTAAAGTTTGTTGTTTGGTCCAAAGGTCACAAGTGGAAGAGATATAACTCATCATTTGTATTGCTTCACTTTTCTTTAAATCAATTTTTTTAACAAATTTCAGTAAATTAAAATTTTTTTATTCATTCTTCTCTTCTTCTCCTACTATGTTTCTTCATTCTCTCAATTAATTATAAAATTGATATTTTAACACAAGAGAAAAACAATTCGAATGTGGGGTCAATGACATTTATCGAAACATACTCGAATGCATGTGGCAAGGATGTTTACTATAGGTTTTATTTGTGTGTTTAACATACTAAAATCCACTTGGAGAATAATATGTAGATCGACACTCGAACTTGATAGTAAATTTCTTAAAATAGCAGTAAAAGGTGTTATTCTAGCTTCAGCAGGACATGATCCAAACACTCAAATGTTGAAGATAAGTTTAAAGTGTAGCTTGGAATACAAGCAACCTAAAAAATAGGAATAGTTAGTTATTTAGGAGTTATCTAAATATTCTAGAGTTATCCTATTAGTTTTAGATTTATGTTAAGAGACTATAAATAGAGATGTTGAGTTGTGACATTCTATTGTGTGTGAGAGATAACATAGAGTTTAATTGTTTTGGTTTTGAGGTATTTTCCAAGATAATAAAGAGAGCAATTCTTAACCAATATTCTTGTTACAAAACTTTATTTGGTATCAGAGCCAGGTTTCGGTTCTTATTGATACAAGTGGTGAAATCGAATTGAAGAAATCAAGTCACGAGTGAAATTGTTCCAGCGAAACCAAAAGAAAGAGGAGGATCTTCTACTTCGGTAATCCAATGTCCGATGCTTTCAACCATAAACTACACGGTTTGGTCTATGCGAATGAAAGTGATGTTTCAATTGTATAAGGTTTGGGAAATTGTTGAAAAAGAAGGTGATGATGAAGAGAAGAAAAGCTTGGCAAAAGCTCTTTTGTTTCAATCAATACCCAAAAGTATTTCTTACAAGTAGGAGACCTAGAAACTCCAAAGGAGATTTGAGAGGCAATCAAATCTTGTCATGTGGGAGCTGAAAGAGTTAAGGAGGCTAGACTACAAACCCTAATGTCCGAATTTGAGAGGATGAGAATGAAGGAAACTGATACAATCGATGAGTTTGTTGGAAAACTCTCGGAGATAACATCTAAGATAGCAGTTCCCGGAGAAACAATTGAGGAAACAAAAGTGGTGAAGAAATTCCTTAATAGCCTGCCAAGGAAGAAGTATATTCACCAACCGGTTGCTCTTGAACAAGTACTCGATCTCAATAAGTCAAGCTTTAAAGACATAGTTGGAAGGTTTAAAGCTTATGATGAGAGAGTTAGGGAAGAAGAGCAATACCTTGAGGAACAAGGAAAACTTATGTATGCTAATATGAAGCATCAAGAGAGCTATGGACGAGGAAGAGGTAGAGGACGAGGAGGTCGAAAATGTAGTAAAGGTAGAGGACGAGGCAACAATGGAAACTTCTGGAACCGTGACATCTGGTATGGAGACTTCTCCTTAAAACTTAAACTATTTATGTGGAAAATTATGCAGAATGCTTTGCCAATAGGAGCTAATTTAGCAAAAAAGAACTTACTGGAACTACTCCCCTGTGACCGATGTGGTGAACCTGAAACCAAAGAGCACCTCTTTCTTCACTGACCTTTAGCAAGAGAAGTCTAGGACAAAACTCCTCTTCAAATCGCCTGGAACACGACCAGAATTGCAAATATACATGAAGCCATCTGCCTCAGTAAAAAAAAATGCAAATTATCACCAACTAGGATTGGAAAATGACAACTCCTCCCTTGGATATTCTGGGCAATATGGACAGCAAGAAACAAGAGGGTATATGAGAAATTCGAAATTAAAGCAGAGGATACGAGTACAAAGAGATTAAAAGAAGCAAGAGAGTGGATCCTAGCTCAACAAGTTTTAATTGCTCACCAAACTCATCAGTGAATTAATCACAACTCCGGAAACCAACAACCAGCAAATCAACATCAATGCTCCTCTGACGCAGCGTGGAACAAAACCAACAGAGAAGCCGGGATGGGATGGTGGTTCCAGGACCCACAAGGACGGTTCTTTTCATAGTCGTCTTCATCCTCACAAAATGTGAAATCTGCTTTAATTGCAGAAGCTATGGCGCTTAAATCAGCCATGAGTCAGGCAAAGGAGATCGGGCTATCCAAAGTAAACTTTACTTCTGACTCCCTTCAGCTGATCACCGCGGTTCATAACAGGAACCAAGTGAAAGATCTTCATGGAATCCTTCATGACATCTTCACTTAATCTCTATCTTTTACATCGATATTTTTCAATTTCATCGGTAAAAAGAACAATATGTATGCAGACTCAATTGCTAAATGGGTTCTCCGTGAGGTCCAAAGGCAACTCTCTCTCTTTAATTATAAATCTTGAAGTTTAGCGCAAAAAAAACTTCCTATAATTTAAAACGGAGAAATAATAATTTATTCATCGACATTTAGATTGACAAAACTCAATATATTGTGAAATCCTTCTCCAAAACCCTAACAATATACTGTTGAGAAAATATGATTCTTTGAAATCAAAATCGAGTTGGAAATACAGCTTAAATAACATTCACTCATATGATCAAAAGTAATAATTTATTAGTAAGTGTGTTATAATTGTTAATTAGGAAAATAAATGAATCTTGTTATTATTTAGGTTGTTGGTTTATAGTAAATAAATTTCTATTGTTACGTTGATAGTTAGGTTAAAAATAAAAACGAAACAAAAAGTTGATAATTAGGTTGGTTTAGTGTAATGCAATTTATATTGTTAAGTTATGGCTAATGTGCCGAAAATATTGGTAGTTAAAAGTCTCAGCAAATAGTTTAGACATTTTGAGTTTGATTTTACCCTACTATTTGTGGTCGTTAATAGTGGATTTTAGAAATAAGTTTGAATCATGGATCGATGTTTGTCGCTCGAATTGTTGGAAAAAAAGTTTATGATTAGTAGTATACGATTCAAGGAACAAATATGCTTTTGAAAGATTTATTTTTTGGTTAACAATTGGATAAACAAGATTCGATCCATAAATTTAAGATTTATGAGATTTAGGTGAAGATAATAAAAATATTATAGATATAAATTATCTATTATTTGTAAATAGTATAGTTGTAAATATTTGAATTTTTATTTAACTGAATTTTCACTACAAGAAAACATAAGGTTTACAACTCCAAATTTCGTCCCTAATTCGTTGTAAAGGAGGTTTACAACGAATTAGGGACGAAGGCATTTTTGTTGTAAACCTGCCAAGGAAGAAGTATATTCACCTAACGGCTGCTCTTGAACAAGTATTCGATCTCAATAAGACAAGCTTTAAAGACATAGTTGGAAGGTTTAAAGCTTATGATGAGAGAGTTAGGGAAGAAGAGCAATACCTTGAGGAACAAGAAAAACTTATGTATGCTAATATGAAGCATCAAGAGAGCTATGGACGAGGAGGTCGAGGACGTGGTAGAGGTAGAGGACGAGGCAACTATGATGTGGATCAAGAGGATCAAAGTTACAAGAAGGATTTGTCCTATATTGTGTGTTTTCGGTGTGACAAAAAAGGATTGCATGCCTCAAAGTGTCCCGATAGACTCCTTAAGCTTCAATAAACATATGAAAACGTTGAAAGTGAAGAAGAAGAGACTCAAAAAGCCGAGGATTTATTTATGCATGAAGTGGTACTTCTCAACGAAAGGAATATCAAGCTAAAAGAATATGAGACGAATGATAGAAATCTTTGGTATTTGGATAATGAAGCTAGTAATCATATGACGGGAGAGAGAGATTTCTTCTCAACACTTGATGAAACAATCACAGGAATAGTGAGGTTCGGAGATGATTCTCGAATTGAAATAAAAGGAAGAGGAACGATTGTCTTCATATGCAAATACGGAGAGAAGAAAACTCTACTTAATGTCTACTACATACCGGGTTTGAGAAGTAACATAGTGAGTCTCGGACAAATTGCTGAATCTGGATTTGAAGTTAGGATGAAGGAAGAGTATCTTCATCTATTTGATAAAGAAGGAAAGTTGACGATTAGAGCAATAAGATCAAAGAATCGACTCTACAAGATTCACATGGAAGTCGATATTGAGAAGTGTTTACAACTTGAAACACTAAATGAAACAACTAAATGGCATGCAAGACTAGGGCATATTGAAGTAGAAACAATGAAGACAATGGTAGATAAGAAATTGGTAAAGGGGATTCCGAGATTTACCATTGAAAAGGAACATTGTTTTTCATGTCTACTTGGGAAACAAGTAAGGAAATCTTTTCCTAAAGCATCTTTATTTCGAGCCAAAAGAGTTCTTGGATTGATTTATGGGGATCTTTGTGGACCTATAACACCTCCTACACCAGCAAGAAACAGATACATATTTGTGTTGATAGATGATCACTCACAATTCATGTGGACAACCCTTTTAAAGGAGAAAGTTGATGCTTTCGACAAGTTTAAAGCCTTTAGACTTGCCATTGAGAAAGAAACGAGTATGAGCATGAAGGCTTTTAGAACTGATAGAGGTGAAGAGTTTATGTCTTAAGAATTCAAGATCTTTTGCGAAAAGGTGGGAATTCAAAGAAACATGACAGCACCTTACACACCCCAACAAAATAGAGTTGTTGAGAGTAGAAATCGTACTTTGATGGGGATGACTCGAAGTGTTTTGAAACACATGTGTTTACCTAAATATTTATGGGGAGAAGCTATAAGACATGCAACCTATCTCATAAACCGAGTTTTGACAAGAGCTTTGGAGAATCAAACTCCTTATGAAGTTTCCAAAGGAAAGAAACCGAAACTTGATCATCTTCGGATTTTTGGATGCTTAGGGTACACGAAAATAGAAGGACCATATCTTAAGAAGCTAGATCATCGATCTCTTGTCTTAATACATCTTGGGACTGAACCGGGAACAAAATCTTATTGTTTGATGGATCCTAAACTCAGAAGATAGTTGTTAGTCGAGATGTAGTCTTCGATGAAAGGAAAAGTTGGAAGTGGAACGATCAAGCAGAAAAAGAGGTTGACAAGTTTCAAAGCATACCAATTAGTCTTGGAGATTTTATCACAAAAGAAGAAGAAAACAAATTTGATGGTGAGAAAGAGATCATTGACGATGAGGAAGAGAATCAAGAGGTTCATCTTCGAAGATCTACAAGAGAAAGAAAGAAACCTAATTACTTGAATGATTTTGTTCTTCTTTGTGACTATGAGAGTGATCGATTATTGATGGTACTTAATGAAGAACCATGAAATTTTGAGGAAGCTAGTAATTCACAAGTTTGGGTTGATGCTTGTGAAGATAAAGTCGATTAATAAGAACAAGATATGGGATCTTGTTGATATACCTAGTGGAGCAAAAGCCATCAGATTGAAGTGGGTCTTCAAAGTAAAAAGGAACTCGGATGGGAGTATAAACAAGTATATAGCAAGGCTAGTTGCTAAGGGATATATTCAAAGACATGGTATAGATTTCAAAGAAGTCTTTGCACCGGTAGCAAGAATCAAAACTATAAGGTTCATCATAGCTCTAGTTGCTACAAAAGGTTGGGAGATACATCATCTTGATGTTAAAACAACATTTTTACATGGAGAACTAAAAGAAGAGTCTATGTATCTTAACAGGAAAGTTTTGTGACTAAAGGAAAAGAAAACAAAGTCTACAAGTTAAACAAGGCTCTTTATGGTTTAAAACAAGCTCCTAGAGCATGGAATGACAAACTGAAAAAGATTCTCAAAGAGCTAGGATTCAAAAGATGTACTAAGAAAGCTTCCTTGTACCGAAGATAAGAAAAAGAACATCTTCTTGTAGTCACTGTTTATGTGGATGACTTGTTAGTCACGGGTACAAGTCTTAAGTTGATATTCGATTTCAAGAAAAGTATGTCAAGTAAATTTGAGATGAGTGATCTTGGTAAATTAACTTACTACCTTAAGTGGTACAAGAAGAGAGTTGCATAACTCTAAGCAAGAGAAATATGCTAAGAAAATACTTGAAGAAGCAGATTTGTTAGAGTGCAACTCATGTCTTACACTAATGGATTCGAGTATTAAGTTGGCAAAATCACAAGAAGAGAAAGGGATCAATGAGAAGGAGTATCAAAAACTCGTTGGATGTCTTCAATATTTGATTCACACTTGACCGGATCTCTCTTTTAGTGTTGGAGTTCTAAGTAGATACATGCAAGAACGAAAAGAATCTCATGGGGCAGCATTGAAACAAGGTTTAAGGTATCTACAAGGGATTCTATCTCAAGGCCTCAAGTTTGGCCAAAAAAACAATGAAGGGTTAAAAGGTTATAGTGATGCTAGCTACAATGTCGATGTGGATGATGGGAAGAGCACAACTGGTCATATCTTTTACTAAAATAATTGTTCGATTAGTTGGTGTTCTCAAAAACAAGAAACAGTAGCATTGTCATCATGTGAAGCCGAGTTTATGGCAGCAAATGAAGCAGCAAAGCAAGCAATTTGGTTGCAAGAACTACTAAGTGAGATCAACAGAGAAGAAAGTAAAATAGTTCCGATGTATATTGACAACAAATCGGCAATCTCACTTACCAAGAATCCGGTCTTTCATGGTCAAAGTAAGCATATACACAAAAGATATCATTTCATTAGGGAATGTGTTGAAAACGAGCAAATTGAAGTAGAACATGTTCCCGACAATGAACAAAAGGCCGATATCTTGACTAAGGCTTTACTAAAGACTAAGTTCAAAGAGATGAGGGAGTTCATAGGAGTTCAAGACATCAACAAAGATCACTTCAAGCTTAAGAGGGAGAATGTTGAAGATAAGCTTAAAGTGTAGCTTGGAGTGCAAGCAACCTAAAAAATAGGAATAGTTAGTTATTTAGGAGTTATATAAATATTCTAGAGTTATCCTATTAGGTTTAGATTTATGTTAAAAGACTATAAATAGAGATGTTGAGTTGTGACATTCTATTGTGTGTGAGAGATAACATAGAGTTTAATTGTTTTGGTTTTGATGTATTTTCCAAAGCAATAAAGAGAGCAATTCTTAATTGATATTCTTGTTACAAAACTTTATCAAATACATCCAGTCGCCTAGAATGTTCCACAAGCAAAAAAATACAGAAAAATTGGCTTTGGTTTATTAAGCAACTCAAATGTAGAAGATGGCAAGTGATTCGTAATCAATGGAATCGATCAAAAGTAAATATTTCTTTGATTATTTTTCTGTTTGGTATTGGTTTAAATATATACTTTCTCTGTTTCTAAGTGTCTGATATTTAGAATTTTCATAGATGTTAAGAATTTTTTTAAAATGATATCACTAACCTTATTTATTACTCCCTCGTTTTCAGTTTACTATATCTTCAAGGATTTTGTACACTAATTAAAAAAGCAGATAATATACCTATTATAACCCCATTTTCCATTTGTTTTGTCAATAGTGAGATAAAATTAGCCGGTCCATTAGCCAAATTACTACATAAAGTATGCAGTAAGACTCGATCCCTGAATGTGCAAGTGCGCATTTCTTTAATAGAGTTATCACCTGTCATTAGACCAAAAGCCATCTGCCACTAGATCAAATGCTACATGCATATTTATTTTATTTTATTTCAATATTACCAACTATTTTTCATATTATATAGGTAATTACGAATATGGTGCATATTATGTTTCACATTTGAAACAAAAACTGAAATGTCATATAAGATTTGACAGTTTCGTTTTTATTACGAAACTGCCATTAAATTTTTTTTTAAATAAAAAACCCTAATTCGCCTCTTTCATCTTCTCTTTCTCCTCTTCCTCCCCGATTCTCTACTTCAGAGACGTCTCTCATCTCTTTCTTCAATTTCTTCACGATTCTATTTTTGCGTTATCTCCAAAAATTTGCCAAACAAAACCTCTCATACAATGAGTCCGCTCGTTATCACACAGTTAGCTACAGGTCTTAGCGTTTTAGCTGGTGCGGTTTTAGTCAAATCGGTGTTGGACCAAAAACCTATGGCTGGTCAATTCCCTCGTTGTCCAACTTGTAATGGTACAGGAAGAGTTACATGTTTCTGATTCAGCCACCGAATCGTCCTTATTGATTCTCATATATTTGTATACTTGTAATGATTCTTCTCTCTCTTTCTTATCTCTGTCTTTGTCTGTCTTGTAAGTTGATTATATATATACACATAGATGAGAACAGATTCAGATTCATATTTTGGTATTTGTGTTTTTGGTTGTTACTATTCATTTGGGTGCTCAAAATCTCAAATTGTCTTTAATGGTGGCGTAATTCTTTAGAGCTAAGAGTTTAAGCTGATGGGTTCGATCCAAAGATTCATGAAGTTAGCTTCTTTGACAAGTGGCTCCGACCAAACTTGTGGTAAAGAGACCTCTTTTTAATCGCCATTGTAGAGGAAGTGGTGTTGTGAATCTTGTAGAGGTCCGTTTTGGTCAATCATGCTCTGAATTCAAAAGTGCATTTTGGTTATGATTTCGAAATAGAAAATGAAAAATGAATTAAATATGGTTGTTACAATAAGCAAAACCTTAATAAAAGTATAAGGATCCAATATGCATATGACCATAGTTGTGACTATTTTAATATCTTGAGGTCGTTAATTATGAAGGTCTCCACAGCAAATGAAAGTCTACCATAAAGGACTTAAAGTCTATTATGAAGAATTTAAAGTTTACTACAAAGGATTTTTCATACAAAACAAAGTCTACTACACTAGGATTTAGAGTCTAATACACGTAGATTTTCCGCCTGAAAATTAAGAATTTTAAGTCTACTACAAAGGATTGTTAACACAAAACAAAGTCTACTACACTAGAATTTAAAGTCTACTACACGTAGATTTTCTGCCTGAAAATCAAGACTTTTAAGTCTACTACAAAGGACTGTTCACATAAATCAAAGTCTACTACACTACGATTTAAAGTCTACTACACATAATTTTTTCCCCCGAAAATCTAGACTTAAAAGTCTACTACAAAAGATTGTTCACACAAAACAAAGTCTACTACACTATGATTTAAATTTTACTACACGTAGATTTTCTGCTTGAAAATCAAGACTTTTAAGTCTACTCCAAAGGATTCTTAACACAAAACAAAGTCTATTACACTAGGATTTAAAGTCTACTACACGTAAATTTTCCGCCTGAAAATCAAGACTTTTNTCTACTACAAAGGATTGGTATCAGAAAACAAAGTCTACTACACTAGGATTTAAAGTCTACTACACTAGATTTTCCACATGAAAATCTAGATTTTTAAGTCTACTACAAAGGATTGTTAAAAGAAAACAATCTACTACCAACGTCTACTACACGTAGGTTTTTCGCCTGAAATTCCAGATTTTAAAGTCTACT
>OVBA01008811.1:0-11737 GCA_900406435.1 Lepidium aucheri | reverse complement strand
ATAACTTGATTTATTGTGTTGGCATATATCAATTCATTTACATGGAAGGAGCTTTTATAGACATATTATGAAACATAAGCAGAAATAGTAAAATATTATAGATATTTTACCAATAGGCAATTATTATGCCTACAATATAGGTAATTATTTCCTATATATACAACATTATATGTCTTTTCTTTTTTCTATTTCTAATATGCTTGCAGATATAAATATTTTATTTTTTTTTTCTGCAAGAAAAAGTGTGTGAATTGTGAAATTAATGCAGATGACCATAAAATGCAAATAATCTGCCTTATTTTTACAATCCATTCAAACCCTATATTTTTTGACATCCTATCTAATATAAATTTAATTCTAATCCAATAAAAAACTATTTAGCCCAATATAAAGCATAAATTAGGCCCATATAGATTTACTTAACCTAATATATCAATTGTCAATTTTTTTTTTCTTGGTCATCTTCTTCTCTTTCGATCAATCTATAAGTTTAGAATTTACAATTTGATTTCATTAAGTTGCACAACTTTGTCAAAGCTAAGAATTGATAAGCTGTCGAAGAAATAAAAGAGTCAACAAGAGTATTAAAAAGGTATAATCTATTTTAATACTATTTCTGTATTTGTAATTTTGTTAATTGATGATTTTTTCAATCGATAGTATTCGATGATTGTTAAATCATAAATACAAGAAGACAAAAGAGTTGTTATACTAGTTACTTTTTCAATATAAGGTGATCTTATATTGCCGTAAGAACAAAGAAAAATTTGTTTTATATGTAAACAATTTATGTTTATATTGAAATATATGAAATTAATTAAAACATCTATGTATCTTTAGACTATTGTTTAGTTAACGAATCGGTTATTGTTATATATATATTTATTAACAATTTTTATGTGTAGTTAACTGAATAATACAAGATGGAACGATTTTTGAAAAGAAAATCTCTCCCAAGCAACATTGATTTGGATGATTTACTACCAGATCCAACAAAAAGAAAAAGCATTCTAAGTTATCATCCTAATTAAAGAAATAAGGTGCGGAGTAGATATTTGACTAGAGGACCTTGTCAACCTCATGGTCATAATTTCAAACAAACATCAATATGTGGTGTGTCACGGTATTTTAGTCCACAATGATTTGATTAGTTTAATGATTGGTTAGAGTATAATGTGGAAAAGGATAAAGCATTTACTTGTGTTGTTACCTGTTTCAGAGATCAAGCTAGAAAACAAGGTGGAAGTGATGCTTTTGTGTCAGTTGGTTATTCTAGTTGGAACAAAACCTATGGGTTCACTAAGCATGTTATGGATCATACTAGTTTTCACAGGTATACCAAAAATAAATACGAAAATTTGATGAGAAAAAGTCAGTATATTAGACATGCATTACAAAAGCAAACTAGTGCTATGAAAATGAGTATCAAATTAGGTTGAATGCTTCGGCTGATGTTTCCAGACACTTGTTACATCAAGGATTACCTTTCCGTAGACATGATGAGTCGGATAATTCAACAAATAAAGGTAATTTCTTAGAGCTTCTCAGATATAATGAGGATGTAAGAAAGGTTGTGTTGAAAAATGCTCCAAAAAATAATTAGATGACATCTTCTCCAATTAAAAAAAAAAGATTGTGCATTGCTTTGCAGAAGAGATAACTAAATCTATTATCCAAGAAATTGATAATGATGTCTTTGGTTTGTTGGTCAATGAATCTTCTAATATTTTAGATAAAGAGCAGATGGCTGTGATTTTTAGCTTTGTTGATAAGTTTGGGATAATAAAAGAGAGGTTTATTGGCATTAGTCACGTGAAAGAGACATCTTCTTTGTTTTTGAGGATGCTTGTTTGCCAAAAAATGGCTTGAGTTTGGAAAAGTTGAGGAAAAGGCTATGATGGAGCTAGTATTATGAAGGGAGAATTCGATGGATTGAGGTCACTGATTGTGAAAGAAAGTAGCTCTGCATATATGTTCACTGTTTTGCTAATCAACTTCAATTGGTTGTTGTGGCAGTAGCAAAAAAAAATTTTGAAGTTGGAGATTTTTTTGACATGGTTTATGTTCTATTAAATGTGGTTGAAGCTTCATGCAAAAGAAAAGATATGATTCGAGAAAGCCATCGCAAAAAAGTTAAAGAAGAGATTGGTAATGGTGAAACTAAGACTAGAACTGGGTTGAATCAAGTGATTTCACTACAAAGACCTGAAAATACTCGTTGAAATTCACATTATAAGACCTTATTGCGACTTGATGAGTTGTTCTCATCAATTACTGAAGTTCTTGAATATATCCAGGATGAAGGCACATACACCACCAAAAAACGACAAGCATATGGTCTTCTCAAATATTTCAACACTTTTGATTTTGTTTTTTTCTACAGTTAATGATGATTATTTTGGGACTCACTGACAACTTACCAAAAGCCTTACAAAAACGAGACAAAGATATCTTGAATGCTATTTCATTGGTGGAATATACTAAGAGAGAGTTGCATAAGCTTATAAATGATGGATGGAATGATGTTCTTGCTAAAGTTTTCTCTTTCAGTGAGCACAATAAGACTGAAGTTCTTAATATGGATGAAGAATTTGTTGATTCGAGAAGACCAAGGAAAAGACCAACATAACCAGCTTGCATCGTTATAAGGTGGATTGTTTCTACATTATCTTAGACATGCAACTTCAAGACTTCAATGATCGTTTTAATGAGATAAATTCAGAACTACTTGTTTGCGTGACAACCTTAAATCTGACGGATTCTTTCCAACAGTTTGATAAGTTAACGTTGATGAGATTAGCTTAGTTTTATCCTAATGACTTTAGTTCAGTAGAGTGAAAATCTCTTGATCAACTTCTTGATATCTATCTTGATAATGTGCAACAAGATGAAATATTTGCTAGTCTCAAAAGTCTTGGTGATCTTTCATGTGTTATGGTGGAAACTAAAAAGCATATATCTTATCCTTTGGTTTATCGACTTTTAAAGCTAATTCTAATTCTACCTGTTTCGACTACAACCGTTGAAAGATGTTTCTTTGCAATGAATATTGTGAAGACTTATTTGCGTAATCGTATTGGTGATATGTTTTTCAGTGATTGTCTAGTTTGTTTTATTGAAAAACAGGTACTTGACAGTGTGACTAATGAAACAGTCATACAAAATATTCAGAATATGAGTGAGCATAGGTTATGTCTTTGATATAGCTATTTGTATATACATTATTTAAGGTTAAATTTATATGTTTTCTTGAAAAAAAGTATTTTGATTCTCATAGATCAAAATCCTGGCCCCACCAATGCCGACGAAACTCAAAGGTTTCGTCGTCTTTCATCGGATTCCATCGAAATAGTTTCGGATACAATTTTCTGGTTAGAATTACCATCGGTCTTAGGCCTGTTTTCTTGCACAGCTCTTCATATTCAAATACCATGATTGAGTTACAACTCAAACCCAACGTGTACCATGTAGACACCTTTCTATGACTTTGACTTAATTACTCTCTGTATTTGAAAATTTAAAACCTGTCTAGTTTTAAATGCAAGCTTGCAAAATTGTTAAATGATTAATATTTTCTTTTATTCTCTATTCTATAAAAATGCAGATGTTCTGAATCCAATGATTAGTTATGGCTGTTTATATCAAGTGGTTCAAAAACTCAAAGCCATACCAAAGATGATATTTTGTAGTAAAGAAAGATACAATGTATTATATATTGTGATGATATATAAATGCATTGACAATGAAGGTTTTTGTGAATATAATATATAGGTTCAACTACCAATTGTGAATGTGATTCATGTCAATTCCACAGTCCCAATCAAAGGAGATTCAGACATATACACATTTCGTCCAATGACGATTCGATAAAATTATGAACCCAAATATATTATAATTTTTTTTTCAACGTCAATATTAATATTGGATCATAATGGTCCGTCCATTAGCTAAATTCTTACATAAATCTCGTAGATATTGGGACTCGATCCCTAGTGATGCATGTGCGCCTACCTATAGTAGACTTACCACCAACCACTGGACTAAATGTCACTTGCAAACATATTATAAATTTATAATAAGTTATAATAACAATAACTATTATATATATATATATATATATCATATGATATTACAACCAATTTTGCCGTTGATGTTATAAAGCAGGAAATATGACTAATTAAAATGCATGGCTTTTTATGGGCACTCTCTTGCTGTACGGATTTTTTGGAACTCTTCACTATCTTTTCATATCAGATTATTTCCAATGGAGGTTTTTAACCATTTTTTAAAGGATTTTTTTACTGATTAATCAATTTTATTTAAATCAAAAATGAATTATTTCTTAAGAACCGTTTTTATTATAGAGATTTAAGAAATTCTTAAGAGATGATACGTGTCGGTTTCTTATTGAATTTGTATATGTGTTAGTGAATTATTTGATCTTTCAAACATAACCAAAAATCTTATCAAGGCAAATCATTGACCATGTGGTAGATAAAATTTTAAGTTTCTTTAGTCATACTATTCTATCGACCCATTTCAACGACCAAGTGATAGATAAAATCTCGGTTTTTTTACTTATTCAATTTCTATTGTTTCATTTCATCGATCACTTGGTTGATAATTATAACAAACATTTGTTGTGAGAACTGTCCACCCTCCTTTCGTCGATTATTTATTTGATATGTGATAAAATCAAACTTATTATTGGATGTGAACTACCTCATAAAAACTTGCCTTTGCCTTTATTTGATGTGAATTTCTTCTATATCACAATTATTATTTTGAATTTATTAGTTAGGTACACAGTTGAGAGTTATGTTGTAATTGAAAGCTAAAACACAAAAATTCCTCTAAGCTTATATATAAAAGCGTCACATTTAGTCTTAAACAAACCCTTAAACCAGCACAAAGCTTTTTGTGGCTTTAACCAAAAAGTTTTACCTTTAGTCTTCTATTTCTTCTCCTCTTACCAGCCACATATGGATTATAGTCAGTCATATGGCTTCCTAAACCTGTTGAATAGTCAACAAGATACCCAAAACCTTGAACCCAATGATTCACCAAGTATTCAACTTGGTGAAACAGAAGCTAATATATTTAGTAGTCAATGGTCTGGAGCTCCTAGTAAAGCTCCAAGTGAAGCAGATGATCGAAGATTAAAAAGGAAGTGGACTCAACCCGAAGATGTGGTGCTCATCAGTGTTTGGCTCAACACAAGCAAGAATCCAGTTGTTGGGAATGAGCAAAAAGCTGAAGCCTTTTGGAAAAAGATTGCAGCTTACTTTGCTTCTAGTCCTAAGCTTGTATGCAAAAGAGGGAACCAAGTCACTATAAACAAAAGTGGAAAAAATCAATGATATAGTATGCAAATTTGCAGGATGCTATGAGGCTGCATCATCTCAGAAATTGAGTGGACAAAATGATAATTATGAAGTTAGCGCACCAGATTTACTTCAATGATCACAAGCATACGTTTAATCTCGAGCACGCTTGGAGAGAACTTAGACATAATCAGAAATGATGTCAAAAAGAAGGAACATGAATGTCAAAGAGAACGAAAACTGAGGAGGGTTCCACACAGTCTTCAGCCTCTGTGACAGTTAGCCTTGAAGATGATCAAGCTCGTCCCCTTGGTGTTAAGGCTTCAAAAGCCAAATCTAAAAAGGTAGTGCACAAGGTAAGGGAAGTGGTAGTAGAAGGCAATGCTCTATTAGAGTTTGAGAGCATGTGAGAGATAAAATAGAAGAATTTAACAATGAAAGAGAGGCTATCTAAAAACAAGTTGTTGGACAGTCTTTTTGCAAAAACAGAGCCACTTTCTGATATGGAAGTGACTTTAAAGAACAAACTAATAACTCACATGTTGAACTCTTGAATGGCTTTATGTTGTAGTTTGGTTCTTGTTGTAAGTTGTTTTTGATTTTTAAAATGCAATTTTTTCTGTACTGTAATATATTTTAATTTATAATGTAACTAAAGCTTCTTTCACTCTTCAACCGAGTCATAATATCGACCAAAAGGTCGATATAGAGCTTGATTTCTTGACGTCTTTTTATTATTGAGCCATAATATCGACCACAAGGTCGATATAAATATTTGCTTCTATTTATCGACTCATAATATCGACCTTATGGTCGATAGACATTAAATCATTCATTCAAACAAAGTATTCAAACCGAGCACATACAAACAAACTCAACACAAACTTAAATTAAGATTCATTAAATCATTCAAACCAATTCAACACATACTTAACATTAAAACAAATTCAACACATACTTAACTTAAGATTCATTAAGTCATTCAAACCAACTGAAAACTTTCATTCAAACGAACTAAACACATACTTAAGATTGAACACATACTTGAGATTCACTATGGGTCATCGTTCACCCTTACTTCGACCTCGTCATCCTCATCTCTGTTACTTTCATCTCGTGCACCAGCGGCCTGATTTTTGGCTTCCTCTTCTGGTCGCATGAATTCCTTTTCATCGGAGATATAACCTTCCATTTTTCTTAATTTTGTTTTCATCCACTTGAACTTACATGTGGAAATTTTGTTGATTTTCTGTTGTATCTTGTAAGCGCCATAGAGGAATATTTCTCTTGGTGTTCTTGGTTTGAATTCAAAATCTGGTAATGTCCAAGTTTCCTTATTGATTGTTGGTTCTGGAACATCCTGTGATGGTTCTGGAACATCCTGTGATGGATTAGAAGATGAAGCTACATAACTGACATCATAATATTGAAAACGAATGTTGGAGCTGCGAAAGATATTAGTCTTCTCTAGGCATGGTAGGTCCACAGTGAATCTTTCTCTCTGGTGGATTTAGATGATGAACCTAAAGACATTTGGAACATTTTCAATGAAGTTGCAGCTGAGCATGTATCTGCGGTCAATAAAGTTGGTGTAACGATCCTTGTAGTGTTGTGCTAGTGGTACACCTGCATATTCTAAAAGTGGTGGAAGAAGTCCTTCCATGAAATAATGTGGATCGGTAGTAGTATGTGCCCAACTGTGAAAGCCTACCAACTCTTTCGCAAATATACATCCGAGATTCACCCTTGTACTTTCTATTGTGTCAACTCGGAGTAGCTTCTCATCTGTTAGTAAGCGTCTTCTAATCCCCTCAAAAAGCATCCTTACTTCTGGCTGCTTGATTAAATTATTTTCCTTGCGAGCGAAAAATGTGTTAGCCATGAATTTGGCTACAATACGCATAGTTGGGTTCCTTATACTATTGCACTTCCACTAGCAATCATATTCCAAAATTCTTGGATATTAGTGAAGCTGCTGAATTTGGTGTTACTGCTGTTTTCAAACCCATAGCCCTTGCAAATATCTGAAATGCTAACCCGGTAAGAATGTCCAGCAAGTTTGAAAGTCAAATATCCTTCCTCAGGGCTTGGATATCGTGGCCTTTCATAACAAAGTTGTACTGTTCCAAAAAATTATCTGCAAAAGTCTGGATAAAGCTCATGTCGGTGTTGTGCGAACCTTCCAAGTCCCAATTTGTCAATTTCTAGGACGTCGTTATAGATCCCCATGGCCTTCAAACCACTCACTCAAATATAGCGTGTTGGATGGAAAGAGATGTCTTGTAAGCATTGAATATTCATTTCCTATTCAGCTGTGTAAGTGACAGGAGTTTCTTCTTTGTGATCTGTTGTTTTGCACGCCTACTGTTTGACTTCTTCTTTTGTTTTTAAGGCCTTGTCATGGGATGTTTTCCCATTCTCTTTGATGTCTCTGCTGGCTTCTTCTCTTTTCCTTTTGAAGTTGTGGTTAAGTTCTGCTCTAGATTCTTAGTCTTAGGAGCCATGGTACCTTCAAATCGATGGCAATGAGACAATCTATTATCCTAATTGATAATACACAAATCTAATCTTTTATCCCAAAACTATGCATCAAAATCAAAAATGTATTGGTAAAATTCATCTATTGGTAAAATTGTCAGTCTTATCACTAAACCTTGTTCCAGTCAACCTACTCTATCATCATTCATCACAATACATCAAAAATCTTCCAATTTAGAGTATCCTATTTCAAATATTATGACCGACGATAGAGAAATTGGAGAGAAAGAGTAATAATATACCGTAGGTTTGTTGTGGAGATGTGTAGACTCAAGATAGCTTGCTTTCACAAGAAAACCCAAAATATTGAAGTATAAGCTTGAGATTGAAGAGAGAGAGTTATGGAGATGGAGTTGAATTTGGGCGAGAATGGAGAGATAGGATAGAGTGAATAGGATTCTTGTTATTATCGACTTCTCACTTGATTTTATCGACCTAATTTATCTATATAGTGGTCGATAACTTAGTTGTTTGACTCGCGTGAATTTTATCGAACCATATTATCAAGTATTTGGTTGGTAGAGTAAACCAATCGATTCTTATTCTTCTTTCTTGTTATATCAAACCAAAATATCTATCCATTGGTCGATGAAAACTATTTTTTTCACAGAACAAATGTTGTTGAATACTCACCGAATTTTTTTTAAGAACATTCACCATTGGACTCTAAAAAATTAAATCTTCATACAAGGGTTCTGAATTTTTATAAACACCATTATTTATAATTAAAAATGTTAAGAACCCAATATGGGGTTCTTACCGTTGGAGATGGTCTTAGTTTCTAGTTTTCTATTTTCCTAATTATAATTATACATAGTCAATAATTAAATAATACATAGTTTAATATTTTAAACCCTATATCTTACATATTAAAGCGGAAGATACTTTCATTTTGGCCGTGTTATAAACTATAGGGTAAAATTAACCTAAGGTTCATAATCACCATTAAAAATATGATTAAGATGAGATTTGTTATAAATTTATACATAAAATTCAAAATTAATAAAAATTTAATAAAAAAATTATAATAAAGCTAAAATTCAAGAAAAATATATCGGTTACAAATTTAGTTAATGTACGGTACCAGTTTGGGTTAGGATTTGATTTTCAGGTAAATAGATTTAAATCACATTCTGGTGTTTTGTCAAGTTCTGTTCATCTAATACGGTATTTTGATTATTTAAGCTTTAGATTTGTTCAAATATTTTTATTTCTCAGATAGATTGGTTTGATATGGATCGAGTTCGGGCTTTGGGTATTTTTATTTAAAAATTAGAAGTAAATTTATATTAATTGAAAAACTCTAATGAGTTATTTTTTTTTCATGATTTTGGTTTCAGTTCAAGTTTGGGTTCGCTTTCTAGGGTACACAGGTTTAGAGTCTATTTAGGTGTTCTGTCGGGTTTGGTTCTTTTAATTATGATCGATTTTGGTTCGGGTTCATGCCTCTGAAATAATATCTCGAAAAAATATTCCGAAATATCAATACGGGTCTAACAACTTTAATAAACACAGTTTTAAAAAACAAACAAATCCTGCGTTCTAACGCGAGTATAATCCTAGTATATATATATATATATAATGCACGGTGATGCAATTACTTGAAGTTGAATTTGAGTAAAGAATGTAGATAGTATATGAATCATAAACGGATACTGGTTAGCAGAAGTTTTGGTGGACCATTATCAGTCGATACCTCTTCGGCGGTTTTAGTGGTGATAAACTCCATGTCTTTCCATATCAGATTTGAAAATTCTACCGTTGTTGTAGCTTCTACAGATTCCACTATTGATTATGTTGTTTTTGCTAGAAAATTTCGAGCGCTTTTTTCTCCTAAAATTCTAGAAAATGAGGTTTAAGGGTTGAAGAAAGGTTTTGCGATTTATTTATTTAGAATAAAATGTAAACTGGAATTGACCATAATTGGATATAATTATTTTAAATGGCTCATGTAACTCTCATTTTTTTCAACAAAAGTACAAATATAAAAAAAATAAAACGATGCAGTTATCCAGATTGGTGGTATTGAGTAAAACACATATGAATGAAGAGCTCGAGCACTGCATCCCAAATTGTCCGCTTTTGAATTTTTTTCAGGTAAAATAAACTTAATGAAAAATGGACTGAAAAATCGTTTCATATATGAAATTCCTCTAAATGCGTTGAGAAAGAAGGCCACTCTGCGGGATCAGATACTATGTTCACCAAGTTCAAACAATATGTAGCAAAGGTCACTTCATAAAGTTGAAGAGCTTTCATCCGATTGTCCAGAGCAATGCTTCAAATTCTGCGTGTAAAGGTGAAGACTACGTCGATTATTACGAGTCCCCATTATCTTATCTACCACTCCTTTGTTACAAAACCAACCTTGTCCTGAAAAAATATATGATTCTTTCCAAGCACCATTGAGGTCGAGTTCATCCAGGGGCATCGTCTGGTTGATCTCTTCCCTTTCGGGGAAAAATCTTCGGTCTGGGAAATTTGACTTTCGAGGGGGAGGGGATTACACACTCTGTTCCATATACTAATGCGAAGGCAGTTTCCCCTGTTGCCTTTCTGGGCGAGGTCCGGTGTGACCAGAGCACGCCTTCCAGTCCGTATGCCCATCAACCTTTTCTCTTGTCCAGCCTTTGCTTTAATCCATTGAGGACTGTTTTGTTGGCTGCTTCAGCTTGGCCATTGTCTTGAGGATATTTTGGAATTGAGAAACTCATACGGATTTTCCATTTCTCGCAGAATCATGCGAAGTGATTAGAGATGAACTGAGAACCCTTTTTAGTGACAATTTTGTAAGGGACTCTATGCATGCAAATAATGTTTTTTCAAACAAAATGCTCGACATGTGCATCTTTGACGCTAGCATGGAGTCAGTTTCAATCCATTTTGAAAAGTAATCTGTGAGGACGAGTAAATACTGCTTTTTGCTTAGATTTGTGCATAGGACCGATGATATCCCTAGACCAACACTTGAATGGGTATGGTGAGGATATCGATGAGAGTATTTTAGCCGGTTGTCGTATTGTTGGAGCGTGACGTTGGTACTTCTCATATTTCTTTGAGATTTTCTTGCAATATTTGATCATTGTCGACCAGAAGTATCCATGCCTTTTGATCTTGATGGCGAGAGCTCTTCCCCCTGAGTGATCTCCACATGACCCACTATGTACTTCCTGCATGATATTTCGAGCTTCCATTCCTTCCACATAGGACATGAGCGGGCTGAAATATCTCCACTTGAGAAGGTTTCCGTCCAACACGACAAATTGAGCTGCTTGAGCTCTGAGTTTGTGTGCTGCCCACTTGTCGGTAGGGACTTCTCTATCTGTGATGTAGAGGCGTATCTTCCCCATCCATTCCCAATTGCATATGTACTCTCCCTGTTCAGTTTGTGGGTTAGCGTCTATGGTTGGGCCTGCCTCGAGCTTGTCTTCTCCCATTTGATCCTTTGGGATTTCTCCTTCCAGATCCTCTTTGTTTGGGTATATGAGCGAGATTACATCAGGTGGTCCAATACTTGGGTGTTCGATGAACTCCACCGGAATTATTCTGCTCTCGCCGAGGCCGAGGTTGATGCCAAGGCCGCCAAGGTGTCGGTTGGCGCATTTTTGCCTCAGGGGATTCAAGTAAGCTTGAATTCTTTGAACTGTTTTGTGAGATCCTAGACTACTTTAGGTAAGCTTCCATCCCTTCGTCTCTTGTTTTGTACTACCTTGCAACGNATTTTACGACGAACCACTCTATATATATAGCCAACGATTTCTTTCCTTCCCCCTTGCCATTTCCTCTCCTCCTCTCTCTCTCTCTAAGGTACATTTCTCTCTAGTTTTTTTCTAGTTTTTTCTTTCCAATTATTTTTAGAATTAGATTTATTTTAA
>OVBA01008810.1:0-11737 GCA_900406435.1 Lepidium aucheri | reverse complement strand
GAGTGTTGAATTTTGAGGTGGAAGAGAGAGATGATGATTTGGAAGAAAAAAGATGATGTGGAGGGTGTTGAATTTAAAAACCATTGTAAGTAGTCTTAGGGTTAGTATCATCTAATTTAGGTGTAGCTGGACATAATATGTGAACAATTTTGATAAAGATATAGAATTCGACACATTCTTCCAATTGCAATTGATCTGTTAAACCTGATAAAGCTAAAGATGTCGATACATTACTCTTGAATTTCGTTTCTACAAAGCTCAATATCTATTCTATAGTTTTGTTTCTATGAGACTGCAATTTCATAAAGTTTCTTTGTTAGATAGATGTTTCTTTGGATGTTTCTGTTTGTTAGTATTCATCTTAACTGATCAATCATCATAAGGATATACAAGTTATACACTCGTTTCCGTTGTCTCTCATATATCTACTAGACTTATACGAAGCTGATGTTTCTATATGTTAGTATTTCTAAACTTATACTAATCATGTTATCTGTTTTGCAAGTGCTTGTGAATGCAATATTTCTGGAATTGAAGCTTCTCCTTTGCTATAATCACAAAACCACATGTATGTATTGTGTATCTCAATTTGTAGAATTGAATGAGTTTAATTTTTTGGTTGTTATTTTTTTGTGTTTATGGTTTTATTGTGATTGTTGGAACGAGTTCATTTTTGTGCTTTAGTTTGCGAGCTTCAGATATTGTCTTAAAATGAGGTTGACTTCAGATATTATTTTGCAATTGAGTTATTTGTCAACTATTTATTTGTTAGTTAATTGTTAATTATGAAATTGATTTATTGGTTAAATGGTTTGAGATTTGCATTCTGCTATTGTTGTATTTGTCATTTGATCTGAGACTCAGTTTTAATTTGTTGTCATACCACACTTAACTGTTTAATTAAAGTAGTACATAAAAATGGTGGAGAAGGCTTGGGTTCATCTTAGCAGGTATTAAACTCACTCAAGCTAAGTTTGGATACCGTGAGAGCTTGTAGATTTTAAGTTGCTATTTTTCCCCTTTATTTCTGCCTTGAAGAGCTGATCATGCTTACGCAAGAGGGGCTCTGTATTTTGTTCGGTATGTGGCTGATGCTTTAGGTGGATGTGATCTGATAATATGTCCTTGCATTGATTGTCAGAATATAGTTCGTCAATCAGCTAATATTGTAGTTGAGCATCTTGTCATGAGGGGAATGGATGAGTTGTATAAGTTGTCTACTGATTGGTATCATCATGGGGAAGTGTACTCAGCTGAAGGTGAAAGCATCATAAATCATCAATGGAATAATGAGATTTTTGGATTGTATAAAGCTGCTGATTATCTTGATGAGGAGTTTGATATCAAAGATGATTTATGTGAGATCGAAGAAGGTGAAGAGGATAAGAAGGAATATGAATTTTTGCAAAGTTTTCAGATGCTGAAACTCCTTTGTACCCAAGTTTTTTAACCCATAGCAAGCTCTCAGCTATTGTCAAGCTGTTTAGATTGAAGACAGACAATGGTTGGTCCGACAAGAATTTTAATAAGCTACTAGAGACATTGTCAGAGATGTTGCCGAAGGATAATGTGCTTCACACATCCTTGTATGATGTGAAAAAGTTCTTAAAGTCATTTGATATGGGTTATCAGAAGATACATGCATGTGTGAACGATTGCTGTCTATATAGGAAGAAGTACAAGACCTTAGATAATTGTCCAAAATGTAAAACTTTGAGATAGAAGATTAATAGGAATACTAGTGAGGTCAAGAAAGGTGTCCCACAGAAAGTACTTTGGTATTTTCCAGCAATCCCAAGGTTGAAGAGGATGTTTAGGTTTGAGGAGATGCTAAGAACTTGAGATGGCATTCCACTAATAAGAGCAGTGATGGAAAACTGTGTCACCCAATGGATTCTGTTACATGGGAGCTGATGAATCATAAACACCCTGACTTTGCAGCAGAAGAGACAAATTTGCGGCTTGGACTTTTGAAAAATGGTTTTAATCCGCTTGATATGAAGAATAGTACTTATAGTTACTGGCCTGTGTTGTTGGTAAATTATGATTTGCCTCCAAATCTATGCATGAAAGAGGAGAATATAATGCTCACACTGCTTATTCCTGGTCCATATTAGCCTGGTAATAGCATAGATGTGTATTTAGAGCCGCTCATAGAGGATCTAAAGCATCTGTGGAGCAATGGAGAGGTAACTTATGTTGCATTTAGTAAAACTACTTTCACTCTTAAGGCGATGCTCCTCTGGACTATTAGTGATTTTCCTGCATATGGAAATCTAGTAGGCTGCAAAGTAAAGGGTAAAATGGATTGTCCCTTGTGTGGGAAACACACAGATTGTATGTGGTTAAAGTTTAGCAGGAAACATATATATAAGTGTCATAGAAAGTGGCTGCCACCAAGACATAGTTTCCGGGGAAAGAAGACGTGGTTTGATAGAAAAATTGAATATGGGGAAAAGGGAAGATTCTTAAGTGGTGATGAATGATCTTAGGTAACAGGTGTCGAATTAAAACAGGTGTCTTAAGTAACAATACAAATGTGTTATTACTTATCAGGATACCACATATCAGGAGAAAACGATAGTGCTATTACTTACTAGAAAAGCACAAATTGTAAGAGTAAGAAAGTGCTATAACTTACCAGGGAGGCACATATTATAGCAAAAAAATAAATGCTATTGCCTTTTTCCATGGCACGTAAATTTTGTTACTAAATAGTGTGTTACTGGAATTTAAAACGCTATATTAGACTTATTTATAGCAAGAATTCTGAGTCTTTGAAAAGAAAAATAGATGATTCGAAACAATGAAATATAGCATCTGGATTATTGCTATTGTACAAGTAGGGACAATAATTTGTGAAAAGTGCTATTGTATAGGTCGTACTACCATAGCTGTTGATGTTACAACACGACTGAAAATGCTATCAATAACATATAATAGCATTTTTCGTGCCAATAATATGCATATTTGTTGTAGTGTTTCTTGATGATATACGGTCATGTTAGAATAATTTTGTCCAAGATTTTAAGCGGAAAGAGATGTCAAAATCGAATCTTAATAAAATCCAAGTGACTAAGGTGAGTTTTTGTGTCCGTGAATAAGTGAATACAACTCTATGGTCATTTTCTTACATAGATTCACTTATTTTTGAATGCTTGTCATAATGTATGCTCGGCTTGGTCTTGATGGTTAAGACTTGTTAGGTTACGACAAGACTGCTTAGTAACTAATTATTGAAGCTACTGGTAGCTAAAAGGATGCTCATGTAGAAATCACAAGCAACTGTTTAAAAGAGGATTACATGACAAACACGTGAGAAGTGGAGTAGAAGTCTGAAATATGTGGTTAATCAATTCAAAAGGATTTTATTAAGAGAATATTTAAATTGAAGATATGCCTTATCAACAAGAAGGCTGTTTGATCATGATAAGATCTAATTTTTAGATCTCGAGATTTGTTAGGATATAGTTTCGAGCCCTTTAAGTATAAAAAGGGATCTCATTTGTAAATTGAGATTCTAGGAACTTAGGGATTAAATTTTAGAGTAGTAGTGATTTGAATTAGGTTATCGATTTTAGAAGTTGTTTTGAGTTGGTATCTTGAGTAGATTAAGTCCAACTAGAATTTGTCTTTTGCAGAAAAAAAAGTTCAATAAAATGTAATTCTTCGTTTTAATATTATGTTGTTATCGAATTGCCATTTTTAATTGGTATCAGAGCAAGTTGGCCGCATGACTTTGTTGTTTGTTTACATGTGTAAGATCTTGAGGTCAAAATGGAAAATTTGCAACAACAATTAGTTGTCATCGCAAAAACATTGAAGGTAGATCCTGATAATTATGAACACTGGAAAGTTTAGATGGTTCAACACATTCAAGGGATTGATTTTGATGCATGGTTAGCTGTTGAGAAAGGTTAGGAAGCTCCTATGGTTAAAGATGCATCTGGTAATCTTGTTCCGAAACCTAGGAAGCAATGGTATGTTGAAGAAAAATCTGATGCAAAATAGAACTCAAAAGCATTGTTGGCAATCACAACTCACTGCATCCTAATCAGTTCGAGAGGGTACAAGGCTGTGAAAGTGCTAAAGATGCATGTGATATACTTGAAGTCGGATTTGAAGGTACTAGCAGTGTGAAAAGAACAAGATTTGATATCATGGCCTCTCAATTTGAGAATTTGACTATGGGAGAAGATGATACTGTAGCAGACATTAGAAGTAAGTTGTCGGCTCTTTCACACAAAGCCTTGATCTTAGGAAAAATATACAAGGACAAAAATCTGGTCAAAAGTTCATAAGATGTCTTCCTACTAAGTTTCACGGTCATAGATCAGCTCTCGAGGTTTCTCAGAATTCTGATACTCTAAAATTTGAACAAGTAGTAAGTAAGATGCAAGCTTATGAACTGCAGATCATTCCTAAAGAAGAAAATAAGGGAAAGAGTATTGCACTTGTAACCGAGAAGAAATCAAGTGATAAAGAATCATTTGAGAATCTAGAAGAAAAAGTTGGTATAATAATAAAGTGCTTCTTGCGCAAAGCTGAGAGTGTATAAAGAAAAGAATACCAAACTTCCGCTAAACCAACTACTTATAGAGTTGATTACAAAGCAGAAAATCAGTGTCTAAAGTGTCAAGGATATGGTCATTTCAAATCCCAATGTCTGTCGGCGAAGAAAAAGTTGGCTATCCGGTGCTATGAATGTAAAGGGTATTGTCACACCAAAAATGAATGTTTGTCCAAGATCAGTGGAAATTCAGCCATCACTACCCTGAGTGATACAGATAGTTACAGTGAAAAAAATGATGATATTCTGAATCACTTCATTGCACATTTTGGTATTATGGAGATGGAAGATCATGAAAATGAAAGTGTGGAACCTATTGTTAAGCAAGAAGTGCAACAAGCTGAGAATTATTAGAAGCTTTCAAGTTAGATAGATGATCTAATTGATGATTCTGAATCAGAAGATGAGCTGAATATGACTCATGAATATCAAATTAAACTTCTAGTTGAATCCCTAGTGGAAATAAGTTGAAGTTGGAAAAAGAAGTTGTGTTGTCCTTACTTGCAACTACTGTGAAGGAATTGGCTGATACAAAGATCAATAACACAGAACTTGAAAGACGTATGCATGAACAAATGAAACAGATTAAGATGTTGTCAAAGGGAACCAAGGACCTCGATTATCTAATAACTGTGGGAAGGACAGAGAAATCAAATCAAGGTCTTGGTTATAGAGGTGTTGAATCAAAGGAGATGAAATTTGTCAAGGCATCTGATGTCATAAATTTACAAAAGGTGAATCATGATATGAGAGATAACATGCATTGTGGAAGATCATGTCTTGACTGGAAAGAATAGAGTCCTATATTGATTAATTCTAAGTGGCAAAATCATGTCAAATGTTGGTTCTGTGAAAGAGAAGGTCACATGAAGCATCAATGTTATAGACTTCGACGTCACATTCAACAAATATGGAGACAACAAAGGTTTACTTTCAATGGCAGAAATAGGAATCAGATGTGGATCAAAAAACAAGATCTTTACTGTAGAATTGCATTCACCGCTAAGAAGACTGGATCTAAATCATCAAAAGGAACATGGTACTTCGACAGTGGCTGTTCAAAACACATGACTAGAGAAAAGGAAGCACTGCAAGGTCATGAAACGGTAAATGCAGGAAAATTTACATTTGGGAATGGGGCAAAAGGAAAAATATGAGTAAAAGGAAGAACTGCAAGTTCACTGGATCCAAAACTTACTGATGTTTTTCTTGTCGACTGGGTGAAGGCGAATCTGATCAGCATCAGTCAGTTTTGTGATATAGGTCTGGATGTAACAATCCTTTATGACTGATTGTCGAGCAGTAGATGTAAAAGGAATTGTTCATCTTAAAGGTGTACGGACAGGAAATGACTACTATATGTAGGTTCCAGCAACACAGTGTATGACATCTAGGTTTGGAAGCAAAAACTAGATCTGGCATCATCGTTTATGACACGTGAACTTTAAGACGATGGTTAATCTGTCTACCAAAGACATTATCAGAGGACTCCCAAAACTTAAAAAGAATCAAGAGTTTGTATGTGGACCGTGTAGCTTGGAGAAGCAAGTGAAAACACAACATAAGTCTATCCTTGATGTCATATCAAAAGACATTTAAGAACTTGTTCATATGGACCTTATGAGTCCAATTCATTTCATCAGATATATATGGGTACGCTTTCTTCATGAGAAAAGTGATACATTCAACAACTTTGGAATTCCTGCTCTTCAATTAAAAAATAAATGTCAAGGTATCAAATTCATCCGTAGTGATCATGGAGGAGAATTGAAAAATGATATCTTCAAGATTTTCTGCTCAGAACAGGGTATTGCTCACTAATTATATGCACTAAGAACACCGCAACAGAATTGCATGGTTGAAAAAAAAACAAGACGCTACAAGAGATGACCAGGGCCATGCTAGATAAGAAGTAATGCACCAAAATCATTCTGGGCTGAGGTTGTTAACACATCATGTTACATCATCAACAGGGTGTATGTTCGGAAAGGAACTACAAAAACTATGTATGAGTTGTGAAAAGGAAAAACACCAACAGTTCATTACTTTCATGTATTTGGTTGTGTATATTATATTCTCAATGATAAAGACTATCTGGGAAATTTGACTCTCGAAGTGACGAGGGATTATTTCTAGGATATTTCAGTTCAAGCACTGCATTTCGGGTTTTCAACAAACATACTTATACAGTACAAGAAACTATGAATGTTGTTTTTGACGATGCTTTTATTTTCACCTTATACTTCAGCCTAGAGATGATACGAATACTGAGAATCAGCCCACTAATACTGATTCAGAGGATCGACAATCAAATCTTGATGAGTTGCAACGATTATCTCCAAAACAAGTACATCGGAATCACTCATATACTGACATTATAGGCGAGATTCAGGGGGAAAGAATTACTCGGGGAAAGCAAATCGACTTCAAACAGCTGGTTGGGATGCTTTTATGGCATTCATGTCTCAGGGACAAAGTATTGTTGATTTTGTGGAATATGTGTATTATGTTTCAAAGGTTGAACCAAAAACACACAAAGAGGCTCTTTTAGATGAGCTTTGGATTGCTTCCATGCAAGAAGAACTTTCAATCTTCTCACGGCTGAATGTGTGGAAACTTGTTGCTCGACCTAAGGATGTCAATGTTGTAGGTACAAAGTGGATTTTCAAAATTATGATTGACAAGGATGGTAATGTCGTGAGAAACATCTCGGCTGGTTTCTCAAGGTTACTCACAGGTCGTAGGAGTAGATTTTGAAGAAACCTTTGCACCAGTTGTGCGTTTGGAATCTATCAAGTTTTTGTTTAGAATGGCTTGCAAGATGGAATTCAAGCTGTATCAGATGGATGTCAAGAGCGCCTTTCTGAATGGTTTTCTTCAAGAAGAATTCTATGTTGAACAACCGAAAGGATTCAAAGATCCTAAACAACTAGATCATGTTTATAGGCTCAATAAGGCGTTGTATGGAGTCAAGCAAGCTTTGAAGGCCTGGTATGACCGTCTTGCTACATTTCTGATTGAGAAACAGTATGTGTGTGGTAGTGTAGACTAGACACTATTTACTCTAAACACTGAGGAAGGATTCTTGGTTGTGCAAATTTATGTCGATGATATAGTCTTTGGTTGCACTAATTAGAAAATGGTTGATAAGTTTGTTGAAGTCATGACTCAAGAGTTCGAGATGAGTATGACTGGTGAACTTACCTACTTCTTGGGACTACAGGTAAAACAGACGTCTGATGGGATTTTTATGAATCAAAGCACATATGCGAAGAATCTGATCCAAATGTTTGTAATGGAAAACAGAAAATTTGCAAAAACACTCATGGGACCATATGAAAAGATCTCTAAAGATGAATCAAGGAAGTTAGTAGATGCTACAACCTACAGAAGTCTGATAGGAATTTTACTTTATTTAACAGCAAGTCGTCCAGATTTGCGTTTCTCAGTTTGCCTATGTGCGAGATTTCATGCAGATCCCAAGGAAATTCATCTTACTGCAGCTAAGCGTAACCTCAATTATGTGAAAGGAACTCAACAGCTTGGTATTTTCTACACCAAAGACACCATCGCAAGTCTGACAAGATATTATGATGCAGATTAGGGAAGAAGTGTTGATGATAGAAAGAGTACAAGTGGAAGATGTTTTTTCATGGGAAACAAGTTGATTGCTTGGTTTAGCAAGAAGCAGAACTGTGTCATTATCAATTGCAGAAGCAGAATACATATTCTTGGGAAGTTGTTGCACACAATTTTTGTGGATAAAGCAAATGTCTGCTGACTATGGTATGCTTCTGATCCTTTGCTTGTTTATTATGACAATCAAAGTGCCATATGCATTGTAAAGAATTTGGTTCAGCATTTACGGGCTAAGCATATTGATACACGTCATCATTTTATTCATGACTTTGTTGAGGAGAAACTGGTTAAACTTAATTATGTGAACATTGAGTATCAACTCGCTGATTTGTTTACCAAACCATTGTCTTTCAATCTTTTTGTTCAATTGCAAACACTGATTGGAATTTGGTGATTGTTAATTGTGTTTTTAAGGTGTATGTTAAGCTAATTTGAAGCAAAAACTTGATTCTGGAATAAGATAGCAGAAACCTGAAAAAGACAGATAGATATCAGCGTTGATTGAATATGTGGAAAATAGCTCCCTATCATGCCATTACATATTGATCTTTGGCTTGGAGTATTAAATGTTAGGAAAGGGAGGTCAAAGAGTTGAGGAGAGAGAGTATACTTTCATAAAAGTGAAGTATCTTAATCTTGGATTGAAAAATCAAGTGATATCCTGATTCATGCAGATGATGTAATATCGTTCCCATGGTGACCTGCCAAAACAAATGATCAAGAGGGTACTACAACAAACAAAAAGCTGATAGTCTCAGACTTGTGATGTTGTAACAATCATGTGATTGGGTCGAATATATACATCATTCAAGTCTAGAATTATTTGCTACGCATTCAACTTCATCCTTTCTAAAAGAAACTCCAGATGTCTGATCTGTTTGATATCTTCAAGTCCCTGAAATATATTTGTGATAAAAGCATGTTAGTGTAAAAGTCTAGCCACCAAATCTTGACTCTGATTGTACTTCTCAAAGAGTATGGATATGCTTGGTGATAGCTGAATGTGAGTTTCGTGTGAAAGATAAGTCTCAACCAAGGTAAATCTGTACTTAAAACTAATAAATTTGGTTATTGATTAATACTTAGCCTATGTTCACAAGTTTAAAGTTTAATATGGGTCACTCACAAGCATAATAAATGTCAACCTGATGTTTTTCCTTAAAAGTCTGATGTGTTTCGTTGATAAATTTTTGGACTAATGCCAATTTTTATAAAAAATTAGGCAAGAAATTTTTTAATGTGCAGGCCCATAAAAGAAGATATTTTTTGAGCGAAATTTCTTTCGACAGTCAAATTGAAAGTACAACTTTCAAGATATACTCATTAGATGGAAACCTCTAGAACTCGATCGCTCTATCTTCCTGTCATTTTTCTAGGAAACTTAAACAAAAATTATGGTTTAGGAGCAAGATATTGAGAGACAATCATGGAGAATTCAGGAAAAATCAGTAATCTTGCAACCCTAGTAGCCTACATCTCTAATCAGGAGCATGTCATAGTTCCATATAGACCTAGAGGACTACAATTACACGCAGAACCACAGATCACTCATTCGCCGATTGTTTTGGTTTCACCGCCGTCATAAATAACTTCACTTTCCGTCTTTGCTCCTTTGTGTACCTCCCTGATTTTTGAAGATGATATTGCTCTGGCGACTAAGCGACCTAAATCACTGTTTCTTGGTGATTTTGAAGAGACTAACAAAGAACCGAAGCAAGACGATTTTCTGTGACCTTCACAATATTATGCCATCTTCTCCGATGAATCAGATTGACTCAGATTCCAAGACTGATAATGGAGTTGAAGTAACGGGAACAACCAAAATCCCATCCGTTGGGACTTCGAGTCAAAAAACTAATCTTCATAAGAGGCAGTTGAAGCAAGAATCATCTCTTGGATCTCGCAAGTCTCATTGCATCACCAGAATCAAGTTGGGATCGTCAAGCACAAACAGCTCTCCGGTGAAATTTGATCGGAAAGTTTTCTCTTTCTCTGATGCTTATGGCAAGTATCAACTCTATTCTTCTTAGCAAGATAGGTTTATTGAAGAAAATGCATACAAGTTTGAAGAACATGAATCAAATCTTGTCAAACTGATAGTTGATGTTGGGCTAATGGGATATGTTGATATGGTAGTAAATTATGCCTCTGATGTACTGTCAGAATTCTAGGAAAATATGTCGTATACATATAAGGAAAGCTATTATTGGACTGTTTTCTAAAGGGGTCATGAGTACACATTGTCTGTGTCCAAAATAAACGAGTTGTTAAGTGCCCTTTAGATTTTCTAGATCGTTTTGATCCCTTGAAACTGCAAGGACTAAAGATATTGATATGCTTGTTATTGGCGGTACAATGACTCATGTTAAGAAAGCAAATCTTCAGAAAATGTACAAGCAGCTTTACAATATCTGTTGCACCAGCTGGTTTCATACTTCCAATGACAGCTTTATTAGTGCAATTCAGATGCAGCTTATGTACAAAATTGGGAAAACGATTTCATTCAGTCTTGGAAAGGTAATCTTCGCACAGATCAAAAGTGTGGCTGCATCAACCAAGATGGTCAAGTCAAAGTTGTATCTTCCATAACCATCTCTGGTTACTCGACTGTTAGCGAGCCAGCGTGCGATACCTATTCTTGCTCCACCTGTCAGATCTAGAGAGAGTAACAAAAAGAAATACAAATGCAAAGCTAAGGTTGCATCACAGGAAACTTATACTCGCAACAAGCTGTTGGATACTCTTATAGTTCTTGGAACTAAGATTGTGCATCTTTGCAAGCTGGCACTAAATAAAAGTAAGTAGTATTTTTGTGTACTCATGTATTTGTTTTTAACTTGATGTGATGCTGAGCAAGGGAAGAACAGGATTCTAACTCAGAATGTGAACGTGAACAGGATCCTTATGTTCATGAGTTATCTGATTGAGGGGGAGTGTTACTTTGAGGGGAGAGCGTTGTCTTGCTCTATTTTTGTGTCGATGTGTGGCATTTTCTTTTGAATCTGACGTTTGATTTCTCCTGCTTAGATCCGTTTGGCTAAGATGTTTAATTACAAATTTGTTCTAAGTTGTAGTTGGATTTAGTTTTCTATGGTTAATTGAGTTTTTTCTTTTGGATTTACTTCTCTGATATGGACATTCATATGAAAGTAGATCGCTGGTCTAATGTGCCTTGTGTCAGTTTGTTTCTGACAGGAATATGAGCTTAAGCATAACATCAAGTCAAAAAAGGGGAGATTGAAATTGCTTGTAGCTGAAAGGATACTCACGTGAAAATCATGAGCAACTGAGTAAAAGAGGATCACGTGACAAACACGTGAGAAGTGGAGCAGAAGTTTGAAATAGGCGGTTCATCAATTCAAAAAGAGTTTATCAAGAGAAGATTTAAATTGAAGATAAGCTTTATAAACAAGAAGATTGTTTGGTCATGATAAGATCTAGTTTGTTAGATCTCGAAATTTGCCAGGAGATCGTTTCTATTAGAATATGGGCTTCCAACTCAAAACCAATTGGCAATGAGTGGAGAGG